>PVKP010012248.1:0-58891 GCA_004027715.1 Plecturocebus donacophilus | reverse complement strand
ATTCAGAAACTAGACGCATTGACCTGTCTGGACACATTGACCTGTCTGGACACATTGACCTGTCAGACCACATGCAGACCACATCACAGTCTCACAAAATTCTTTTTGTAATTCCTTTACCTGCAGTTCCTACTTTCCCATAGCTCGACTGCCTCCAACGGGAAACTGTGTCTGGGCTCAAGCTCACCGTATGGCGAGGCCCAATTCCGAGGGACCTCACTAGGGAACGAACCCCACACTGCTGGATTCTGAGAGTCTGGCCACCCACCCCATCTTGTCTCTCACTTCACATTTTGAGCAATTTGTGTGAGGAGTACAACTAACCTGAAGGGGTCTGCAAGGCTCAGGCTGGGTCTTCTCTCCAGTGAACTGGTTTAAGTTGAATAAAATAAAAATGAAGGTTTAAGCAAGTTTTGAAAGGTTAATTGTAAAGGAAATTCTATGCATAAACATACTGGCTCAAGTTGAAGGGGTATCATCCAGTTTTTCTGTAAATTAAGCATTAAAGTAAAAGCACAATGGGTTTTCTTAAAACACTAACCAGCTCTATAACAAAAATTATAAAAGGTTTAAAAAAGGTCTATAAAAATCTTACCTTATGGTCCAACATTAACATTAGGTACATGTGTCTACAAGGTTTTATTAAAAATTGAGTTTAACATTAATAACACACTAATATAAAGGTAAAACTTGGCTTATTTGGTATAAAATCATACAGGAAGCGTTGTCAAATATAAAATGGTGTTTAGCTTTCTTTGGGCTATATTTGTATAAATATGTTATTGGTATGTGTTTCAAAGTTATGAGAGACTCCTATAAATTCTGATATATCTTAGAACACTTTATCAGTAATAATTATAATTGTTATGTTAAAATTATTGTGTGCCACAAAGGTAACAGATTTCCTTGTCAATTGTGTCTTTAACTTTGGCTACCCTAAAACTTTTTGTCATCCATAAACAATTCTTGTCTTATTTTACTCCTCTTTAGAAGGTGGCTTTATAATCAGGTATAAAGCTCTAACAGGTGCCCTTGAATGAAGGTTTCTGACAAAAAGCAGGACAAGAATTAACTGCATGAACTGAACTAACAGGAGACTAGAGTGATCTTTTTGACGTTTTGCTTAAAATATTGCTAATCCTTTGTTTTGCTTTTCAAAGAGTCAAAGAAACTTTTCTTTTGAGCTATTGACAGCTTTTAAAAATTTAGTATACTCTCATGGACAAAATCAGGAGCATACTTGTTTCTCTACCTGATTTTCTCCAGAATTTGGAAACTATCTGTGAGTCTTCTTAAGTTGTGGCAATATAGTTATTTGCTTAAGTGCAATAAGAACCAGTTTTCTTTTGTAAGAGGATATAATTGGAAAAACTTGTTATTTTTACCAAGGCTTTAACTGGAATGGTATGCTTTCCTTTAAGGAATTAAACTTATGAAGCCAATAAAATTCTTGGAAAACCGTCTTCCTAGTAAGTAAAGAATGACACTTTCTGACAGGCTGGGAACGCCAAATTATCTTGGAACCTCAAGAGGAGAGGAATTGACCCAACTCACAGGTATTTGATGATACAAGTCCATAGCTGGGCTTGGCTTTAAAATGGTCTTATCTCAGATTCCATATATGGAACAAAGTTCCATCAAAGCCAATTTAAAAGGCCTATGTCTGAGTGCGGTGGCTCATCCCCGTAATCTCAGCACTTTGGGAGCCCAGGGTGGGAAGATCACCTGAGGTCAGGAGTTCAAGACCAGCCTAGCCAACATGGTGAAACCCTGTCCCTACTAAAAATACAAAACTTAGCCGGACATGATAGCAGGTGTCTGTAATCCCAGCTACTTGGGAGGCTGAGGCAGGAGAACTGCTTGAAGCCAGGAAGTGGAGGTTGCAGTGAGCCAAGATCACTCCACTGCACTCCAGCCAAGGGGATAGAGCAAGACTCCATCTCAAAAAAAAAAAAAAACCTATGTAACAAATAATTATTCTTGCTGCACTATATGAAAATAATTAAACCCAAGTATAATAAAGCAAACCAGGTTGCCTTGCTGGGAGCTCGGACGCACCGCCCCCCATTTTTTCCTTTTACAAGCCCCAAGCAAGCTCAGACATGCTCAGGCATGTTCCCTTCTCCTTTGCTCGCACAGCCTGGTTTTCTCTTAAAGAGCCCAGTATGCAAACAAGGTGCTGCAGTCATAGCTTCTTAATAACCAATAGCAGCTAAGCCCTAACAACCAATAGCAGCTAAGCCTTAACAACCAATAGCAGCCGAGTTTTAACAACCAATAGCAGTCGAGCTTTAACAACCAATAGCGGGCAAGTAATTCCAACCAACAACAAGCCAAGTCCTAGGTCAAGGCTTGTAACTTACCCAATAGCCGTCTTGCTCTCCCACAACCAATCCAGCTGTTTCACTCCCTATAAAAACCCCCTGTCTAAAAATAGACTTTCTAAAAATAGCCCAAGTCACTCCCTATAAAACCCCCTGTCTGAGAGAAGTCAGTGTGACTTCTCTGGCCCCTCCTGTCTGGACCGCAGAACCTCACCTGGGAGCCTGAATAAATTCCCTTGCATTGGATTATATTGGTACTGGCCTCAGTTTCTTCATTTTATCCTCGGAAACAAACCTTACACAGTCCTACTGTGATTTGTCTTTTAATAAAAAATGGTAAACTGGAGAAAGAAAATTATGTTTGAAAAACTATAATAGTATAACTGTTGCTAAAGTCTAGTGTTGCCTAATGTTTTTCAATTTTTATTATCTTCTACTATTTAAATTCTAATACCCCTACCTCATTAAATACTTTTTGTCATTCCTACCCCTCTTTTTAAGCCAAATATTAAAATTTCTTAATGGAAATTATTTACTATGCCATGGGGAATGCTTTACCCACTCTATTTGCAGCAGGACTATATACTGTAGCACACTCAGGGTGGAGTATCAGTAGGAGAATCTCAATTACTATAGCATTTTGCTTAATTATTATCCTCACAGCAGGAATAACAGTTACCAACAGAAAATAACACATGGGCCTTTCCAAACATGCACCTCTGCCTTTCACTGGGTGAAGAATGTTGTTTCTATCTCAACCAGTCAGGCCTAGTAAGAAACACTGCTAAATTTCTTAAAGAAAGGGCTAAAAAGCTAAGGTAATACCAAAACAACCAAAAAGATTCTTGATTTGGGAACAAAACAATAGCATGGGTCATCCCATTCCTGGTCCCTCTCCTAATAATATGCCTAAAACTAATGTTCTTATCTTTTTCAAAGATTTTTAACTGACAGGATCATGACCATTTCATAAACAACTACCCCAAAACATCTACAGATGGCATTACTCTGAGACCAGAAAACTCTCCAACCCCTCATCCACAGGAAGTAGCCAAAAAGAACACACTGCCCCTCATCCTTTGTATAACTATAGGGCTGGATTGAAAGAGAAGGAGCACTGCCACTGTGGACAAGCTCTGCCATTTTAAAGTTCGCCTTAATCAAAAATTGCCTAAATCCAAAGGGCATCAGCCTAATGGCTAAGGTCAGCATGACCATAAACCACAAATTACTTCTCTGACCAGAACATTCCAACTATAAGATAAAACCCCTCCCCAGCCAGAGATATGCCATCCTTGAGATAACCTCCCCTCCAGCCAAAGCGATGTTAGCCCCAAGATAACCTCCCCTCCGACCAGAGATATTCCAACCCTGCCATAAACTTCTCCCCCATACAGAAAAGTTCCAAGCCTGTGATAAGCTCTGTCATCCTAAAACCAATAAAAACTCTTAGTCTGTAAGAGAGAGCACTCCTTATCAAAATTGGCCAGAAGCCCCTCTCAGGTTTATGCTCTAAAATAAAACTGTTTTTGACTGTTGAGCCAGTTTTCATGTTTCTTTCCTTTTTCTTTAACTCTTACAGCTAGAAAATAATTATATGCTTCAATTAAAGAACATCCTTCTAAATGACCCATGGTCCAAGTATGTTCAAAATAATAGAAAATTTATAACTACTAAGGGAAATATTACATATTAAACTTGTAGGATACAGCTAAAGCAATGCTTACATGGAAATTTCTGGCTTGCAGGGTTATATGAGAAAGGCAAAAGATTGAAAATATTTTATATAAAAAGTAATTTTAAAAAATAACAGAGATAATATCTAATTAAACCTTTAAGAGAATAAAATAAAAGTGAAAAATGAAAGTATAAAATAATTCATTACACAGTAGGGTTAACAATAATATATTATGTATTTCAAAAAAATGTTCTCATCACAAAGAAATGATAAATGTCTGAGGTGATAGATATGGTAATTATATGAATTTCATTATTACACATTATAAACATATATATCAAACTTCACACTATATCCCATAAATATGTATAATCATATGTCAATTAAAAATAAATTTTCAACATTAAAAGATGTTTCAATTAAAAAATTTTTTTTAATCAAAGACAAAAGTTGGTTCTTGAAAGGAATAATAAAATTTATGAATACATAGCAATATTAATCAATATTAATAGAGAAAACACAAATTGTAAGTATTAGTTCCTATACACATTTTTAAAATAATGAGAAGGTACTAAGGAACAACTTTACAGCAATAAATTGGAAAATTTAAGCGACGTGAGAAAATACCTTTAAAAATACAATGAAAAGATTTTTGGGTGGAGCAAGATGGCTGAATAGAAGGCTCTACCCATCATCACCACTGAAGAAACACCAAGTTTGACAACATCTACACAAAGACAGCACCTTCACAGGAACCAAAAATTAGGTGAGCATTCACAGTGCCCGGTTTTGACTTCATATTGCTGAAGCAGGTAGGAGTAACAGTCTTGAATTGCTGACATAACCCCTCCCCCATCCCACCTGGAACAGAGAATCTGTATACTTGGAGATGGACAGTGGAGAGATCGTGAGGTTTTGCATTGAACTCAGTGCTGTCCTGTCACAGCAAAAAGCAGAACCAGGCTGGGCTCACCTGACATCTACCCAAAGAGGGAACATCAATGATCTGTTGCCTATAAGAAACATATTTCACCTATAAAGACACACAGAGACTGAAAATAAAGGGATGGAAAAAGATATCCAATGCCAATGGAAACTGAAAAAGAGCAAGAGTCACTATACATATATCAGACAAAATAGATTTCAAGAAAAAAAGAACAAAGGTCATTATATAATGATAAAGGGGTCAATTCATTAAGAAGATATGACAATTGTAAATATATATGCACCTAACACTGGAGAATCTAGATATATAAAGCAAATATTATTAGAGCTAAAGCAAGAGATAGACTCCAATAAAATAACAGCTGGAGACTTCAATGCCCCACTTTCAGCATTGGACAGATGTACCAGGCAGAAAATAAAAAAGAAATATCAGACTTAATCTGCACTATGGACCAAATGGACCCAAAAGATATTTACAGAACATTTCATCTAATGTTGAAATGTCAGCATATGGATCATTTTCAAGAAAAAGACTATATATTAGGTCACGAAACAAGTCTGAAAACATTCCAAAAACTGAAATAACATCAAGCATCTTCTCTGAAAACAATTAAATACAACTAGAAATCAATAATAAAAGGAATTTTAGAAATTGTTACAAACGTGGAAATTCAGTAATATGCTCCTGAATGACAGTGGATCAATGAAGAAATTAAGAAGAAAATTGAAAATATTCTCGAAACAAATGGTAATGAACACAACATACAAAAACCTATGAGACACAGCAAAAGCTGTACTAAGAGAGAAGTTTACAGGTATAAGCGCTGTGAACCCTCCAAATATGAAACAGGTCTCAGTTAATTTAAAGTTTATTTTGCCAAGTTTAAGGATATGCACCCATGACACAGTGTCAGGAAGTCCTGATGACATGTGCCTAAGATGGTCAGGGCACAGCTTGGTTTTATACATTTTAGGGAGACATGAGATATCAATCAATCTATGTAACAAGTACATTGGTTCCATCCAGAAAGGTAGGTACAACTCAAAGCAAAGAGGGGACTTTCAAGTCACAGATAGGTGAGAGACAAATGGTGGCATTCTTTTGAGTTTCTCATAAGCCTTTCCAAAGGAGGCAATCAGAATATGCATCTATCTAGTAAGCAGAGGGATGACTTTGAACAGAATGGGAGGCAGATTTTCCCTAAGCAGTTTCAAACTTGAATTTTCCCTTTAGCTTAAGTGATTTTGGGAGCCCAAGATATTTTCCTGTCACAGTAATTACATCAGAAAAAAGGAAAATCTTCAAATAAACAACCTAATGAACAAAAAAAGCAAGAGCAAACGAAACCCCAAGTTAGCAAAAGAAAAAAATAATAAAGATCAGAGCAAAGATAAATGAAATTGAAATGAAGAAAATACAAAAGATAACATTTCAAGAAATTGAAATGAAGAAAATACAGAAAACCAACAAAAAGCTGGTTTTTGAAAAGTTAAGCAAAATTGACAAACCTTCAGCAAGACTAACTAAGGAACAAAGACAGGCGACCCAAATCAATAAAACCAGAGATGAAAAGGAACATATCACAATTGATATCACAGAAATTCAAAGGACTTTTAGTGGCTACTATGAGCAACTATATGCCAACAAATTGGAAAATCTAGAAGAAATGCGTAAATTCCTAGACACATACAACTTACAATATTGAACTATGAAGAAATCCAAAGCCTGAACAGAACAATAAAAAGTAACGAGACTGAAGCCATAATGAAAAGTCTCCCAACAAAGAAAAATCCAGGATGTGATGACTTCATTGTTGAATTCTACTCAACCTTTAAAGAACTAACACCAATTCTGCTCAAATAGTTTCAAAAAGTAGAGAAGGGGATATATCCAAACTCATTCTACAAGGCCAGTATTACCCAGATACCAAAACCAGACGAAGATACATCAAGAAAAAGAGAACCACAGGCCAATAACACTAGTGAATATTAATGCAAAAATCCTTAACAAAAAATACTAGCAAACCAAATTCAAAAGCATGTTAAAAAGATCATTCGTCACGGCCAAGCAGGATTCATTCAAGGGATGTAAGGATGGTTCAACATATGAAAATCATCAGTGAGGTACATAATATCAACAGTATAAAGGACAAACACCATTTGATCATTTCAACTGATGCTGAAAAGGCATTTGATGAAATTCAACATCCCTTCATGATAAAAAAAAAAAAAACTGGAATAGAAGGAACATACCTCAACATAATAAAAGCCATATATGACAGACCCACAGCTAGTATCATAAATGGGAAAAACTGAAAGCCTTTCTTTTAAGATGTGGAGCAAGACAAGAATGCTCACTGTCACCACTGTTATTCAGCATTGTATTGGAAGTCCTAGCTAGAGCAATCAGAAAAGAGAAAGAAGTAAAGAGCATCCAAACTGAAAAGAAAGAAAAATCATTCTTGTTTGCAGATGATATAATCTTATATTTGGAAACACCTTAAGATTTCACCAAAAAACTATTAGAACTGATAAATTTAGTAAAGTTGCAGGATACAAAAATTGGTAGCATTTCTATATGCTAACAGTGAACAATTTGAAAATGAAATCAAAAAGCAATACCATTTACAATAGCCACAAATAAAATGAATACCTTTTAGAATGGCTTCTATCAGGAAAATAAAATATGGCAAGTGTTGGTGTGGCTGTAGAGAAATGGAACCCTTGTACACTGTTGGTGGGAATGTAAATTGGTATAGCCATTATGGAAAACAGTATGGAGATTCCTTTAAAAATTAAAAATAGAACTACCTACTAACTAGAACAATGAACAATTCCACTTATAAATATATATCCAAAGGAACTGAAATCAGGATCTCAAAGAGATAACTGCACTCTCATGTTCACTGTAGCATTATTCACAATAGCCACAATATGGAAACAACCTAAATGTCTGTAGACAGATGAATAAATTGTGATAGACACACACACGGGAATATTATTCAGCCTTCACAGAGAAGAAAATCCTGCTATTTGCAACAACATAGACAAACCTGGAGGACATTATGCTAAATGAAATAAGCCAGATGTAGAAAGACAAATACTGCTTGATCCTTACAGGTGGAATCTAAAACAGACTCACAGAAACAGAGAATAAAATAGTGGTTGCTAGGAGCTGGGGGTAGGAGGAAATGAAGATGTTGGTCAAGGAGTACAAAGTTTTGTTAATGGTTGAGGGTGTCCAGTTTCTTGACATCTTGAACAAATTGGACAAAATGTACAAACAGAGCAAGGAAGAAATGAAAGGACTTATTGAAAATTAAAAGTACACTCTACAGTGTGGGAGTTGGCCTGAGCATAGAGGCTCAAAGGCCCCATGACAGAATTTTTGGGAGTTTAAATAGCCCCTAGAGTATGCCACTGGTTGCTTTGGGTATGCCCTATGTAAATGGAGAGGATGAAGTAAAGTTACAAAGTCATTTATGGTATACACCCTATGGAGAGGATATTTCCTGTTATAGCTGAAGTGTGAATCAGCCTTATATTCCCAGCCTCCAGATCCTATTTTTCTTCTTCAGTTTCAGTAATGAAAGTAAAAAAGTTCTGGAAATCCAATGTACAATGAACAATGTGACTATCATTAACAGTACTGTATTTTATATTTGATATTTGCTAAAAGAGTAGATCTTAAGTGTTCTCACCACAAAAAAATAAAATAAAATGATAACTGTGTGAGATGTAGACACATTAATTAGCTTGATTGTGGTGATTATTCACAAGGCAATTGTATATAATCATCAAGTTGTATACCTTAAATATATACAATTTTAACTGTCAATTTTTTTTTAATCACACAGTTTAAAGGATTATCTATAACACGCACACTACTTACTGTAGGAATTTGGTGAAAATGTACCAATACTGTCTTAGTCTTTCTTGGGAAATTCTTGCATTAAATCCCTTTTAGAGACAGCCAGCAGGTAGATTTAACAAACCTTTATCGGTTCTCGGTGAAAACAACTTACTGAAAATTTAGTTTTACCTTCTTTTTTTCATGACAGACATTAAGGGGAGATCTAGCCTTGGCTCTAATTTCCCATAACCTGTTACAGTTTGGCCAAGATTCCTTAGATTTCTCTTCTGAATTTAATTTCCATCACCTCAGTGCCCCTTTTTCTGCTGTCTCTACTCGTCCCTCTGCACCCTACTTCTCCCTTCCAAACCGCTAGTTACTGGTTCAATTCCCTCTTGTTTTCACCATGTACTTTTTCCGTTAAACCTCTCCTGCCAACTTCCTGTCCCTAGAATCCTAGCTGTACCAGCTTCCTGTCCCTAGAATCCTTACCTGAGACAGTTTTTTTTTTTTTTTTCTTACACATTGCTACAAAGATATACCCAACACACTTGCTTTTAACGGACCAAGAACAAGAAACCACTACCCGGATGAGTTGGCGGCCAACAAACCAGGAAGCAGAGCTCCTTCCTCCGAAGAGCATTTTCCGACCCTAGTCTCCAACGCCCACTTTCCTAGCCGTCACCGACCAAGTCTTTCCAGAAGGCAGCTGCCTGAGATGGGTGCAGCAAGATGCCTGCTGCAGGACGCTCTCCTGCTGTTCGGGAGATGCTCCTGGCTCCTGCCTGCTGCTCACAAACCAGGCTCTACTGGTGCTCCACCCCACCCAAGTGATGATTCCCCAGAATTTCCGCCGGCGGCGAGGTGGGGCCTTCAACAAGTCTGAAGGCTGTCTTAACAGCCCGCACCTGCGGCACCATACCCAAAGTCATTCATTTAAGGCCTAAGAAGCCCTCGGTTTCCAGGCACTTCCTAGTATTCAACTGCACTGAGCAGCATGCTCCCCACGAAGATCAGCCCTTTGTCCAGGATGACTGCTACTATCATGGTTATATGGAGCCCTCAGTCTCTGGGAGTCCTCAGTACCCCTTTGGGAGACTTTGGAAGGATGCACAGATACAGATAAGCAAACTTACGAAATCGAGCCCATAAGGCATTTTACCACATAGGAACACCAGTTGTATAAGATAGGATTCAACTGTCTGGCCAGGCGCAGTGGCTCACGGATGTAATCCCAGCACTTTGGGAAGCCGAGGCGGGTGACATGGTGAAACCCCATCTCTACTAAAAATACAAAAACTAGCTGAGCGTGGTGGCACACGCCTGTAGTCCCAGCAACCCAGAAGGATGAGGCAGAAGAATCGCTCAACTCGGGAGGTAGAGGTTACAGTGTGCCAAGATCATGCCACTGTACTCCAGCCTGGCAACAGAGTGAGACTCTGACTCAAAAAAAAAAAAAAAGGATTCAATTGTTGCCATGAAATGTGGCTTAAGAGAAGAGGAAATACAGTTGACCCTTGAACAAATATGGGTTTGAACTGTGCAGATCCACTCGTGCAATTTTTTCAATAAATACAGTCAACCCTCTGCAAACGCAGATGCAGAAAATACAGTATTCACAGAATGTGAAACCCACATATATAGACCAACTTTTCGTATACACAGGTTCTGCAGGGCCAACTACAGAACTTGAGTATGCATGAATTTAGGTATACGTGGGGGTTCAGGAACCAATCCCTGGGGTACACGGAGGGACAACTGTATAGAGTATCAAGCTGCGGTTTGAGGTAGAGAACTCAAAACCACAACATTCTGTGGGCTGCTGGACTCTCTGCTGGCCCTTTGTGGAGTTGCAGTGGTGGGCAACTATAGTTTCAACTACTCAAAGGCAACAGAAGCCAAATGTGATCAGTTTAGAAGATTCTACCTTGCTACAGTTAGGCCTTCAGGTTTGAGACTGAGATTTGGAAATGGGAATCTTAACAATGTTGAACAAGACGTAAGTCAACTTCTTGAGTTTCAGTGAATGCAGAAGTGTTCATCTTTATCCTCATTTTCTACATGATTCTGGGAATCTCTGTGGGCAATAATTTTTAATCTTTGGATTGGCTTGGATCTCAGGAATACGCTCCCCTCATTTTGGGTCAGCAGTTTGTAATAAGAGATTTCTTTCATTTTGCAGTAGCCACTGCTTACCGACTGGGCCATAATCTTGGTATGTCTTGCACTGAGGAATTCTGCTTATACAGAAAAAAAAATTGCATCATGAATGCCTATAATACAAGTACTAGCATTTTTAGCATTGTGGTTAAACTCATGAACCACAAAGGAGTCTGACAAACACATTATCTTCCTGAAATGTTAACCCACTGGAACAATGTGGTATCAAGATACTGGACGGTGAAGAAGAGTATGACTGTGGATCAGAACTTCAGTGCAGAAAGGATCCTTGCCATGACTCTAATTGTAAATTAAAACCTTGGGCTTTTGGACCTTGTTGTATGAAATGTCAATTTGCTTCTCTGGGAAAGCTATGTAGAGCACACATCAGTGCATGTGACCTTCTTGAATGGTGCTATGAAAGTGCAAGGTGGTGCCCTGAGGATCTCTATGTATAGGATAGGACACTTTGTGGTCTACAGTATCTACTCCTATCACAAAATGTGCAAGAGTCACAATAAACAATGTTGGTATATTTTTGGCCAGACAGTAAGGAGTGCCTCTCTGAGCTGCTATAAAAAATTAATATAGAAGGAGATCATTTCAGTCCCTGTGGCATGGAAGGTTTAATACACCAAAGATGCCCTTCTTCAAATAACTTGTGTGGAAGAGTATACTGTGAAAATATATGAACAATTTCCAATGTAAAACAACATAATGCTATAATTAAAATATTAGTTAATGGCTAATTATTACTATTTCAGGAAAACTATTACTCAATACTGATCCAATATAAAATTTATTAGCAAGCTGTGAATAAAAGTCTTCATAGAAAATCATCATATTAAAAAAATTCATGAATGAGGTAAAGATGTTGACAAGAATAATTGTCAATATTTTAATGGCAATCTTAAATGTATTACTAAAACTAAAAGAAGGGAAATATAATTAGAAATAAAAACACAAAACTATTACTATTCATCTGATAGTCTACCTGGAATACAAAAAAGACTTAAGTAAACCGGAAAAAAAAAAATTTAACAGACTCATAGAAAAAAATATATAAAATCTTTCCAAAACTCAAAAAACATCTGATATGATTTGGGTTTGTGTCCCCACCCAAACCTTATGTTGAACTGTAGGAAGGGCCTGGTGGGAGGTAGCTGGCTCATGGGTGTGTTTCCCTCTTACTGTTCTCATGATAGTGATTCTCAGGAGATCTGATGGTTTAAGAGTATGTGGCACTTCCCACTTCACACACACTCTCTCCTACCACCATGTAAAGAAAGTGCTTGCTCCTTCACCTTTCACCATAATTCTAAGTTTCCTGAGGCCTCCCAGTCATGCTTCTTGTTAATTCTGCAGAACTGTGAGTCAATTAAACCTCTTTTCTTTATATATTACCCAGTCTCAGGTAGTTCTTTATAGCAGTGTGAGAATGGACTAATACAGAAAATTGGTACTAGAAGTGGGGCTCTGCTATAAAGATACCTGAGAATGTGGAAGTGACTTTGAAACTAGGTAACATTCAGAGGTTGGAACAGTTTGGAGGGCTCAGAAGATAGGAAGATAGGGAAAAGTCTGGAATTTCCTAGAGACTTATCAAATAGTTTTTACTCAAATGCCTATAGTGATATGGACAATGAAGTCCAGGCTGAGGTGGTCTCAGATGGAAGTGAGGAATTTATTGGGATCTGGGGTAAAGGTCATTCTTGCTATGCTTTAGCAAAGAGACTGGTGGCATTTTGCCCCTGCCCTAGAGATCTGTGGAACTTTGAACTTAAGAGAGATGATTTGGGGTATCTGGTGGAACAAATTTCTAAGCAGCAACGCATTCAAGATTTGACCTAGCTGTTTCTAAAAGTGTATGCACATATTCATGAGGGAAAAGATGGTCTGAAATTGGAACTTATATTTAAAAGAGAAGTAGAGCATAAAAGTTTAGAAAATTTGCAGCCTGACCATACAACAGAAAAGAAAAATCCTTCCTGGGGAAAAATTAAAGTCTGCTGCAGAAATCTGCATAAGTAAAGAAGAATTGAATGTTAACAGCCAAAAACAATGGGGAAAATATCTGTAGGGCATTGCAGAGACCTCCCTGGCAGCCACTCCCATCACAGGCCTGGAGGCCTAGGAGGGAAAAATGGTTTTGTGGGCAAGACCCAGGACCCAACTTCTCTGTGCAGCCTTAGAACATGGCACCCTGTATTCCAGCCATTCCAGCTCCAGCCATGTCTAAAAGGGGCCAAGGTCCAGCTCAGGCCATGGCTTTAGAGTACAAGCCCCAAGCCTTGGCAGCTTCCACATGGTGTTGGGCCTGTGGGTGTGCAGAAGGCAAGAGTTGAGGTTTGAAAACCTCTACCTGGATTTCAGAGGATGTATGAAAATGCCTGGATGTCCAGGCAGAAGTTGGCAGCAAGGGTACAGCCCTCATGGAGAATCTCTACTAGGGCTATGCAGAGTGGGCATGTGGGATTAGAGCCCCCACACAGAGTCCCCACTGGGGTACTGCCTAGTGGAACTGTGAGAAGAAGGCCACCATCCCACAGACTCCAGCATGGTAAATCCATGGATAGCTTGAACCATGCACCTGGAGAAGCCACAGGCACACAATGCCAGCCCACAGAAGCAGCTGGAACGAGGGCTGTACCATGCAGAGCCATGGGGCAGAGCTGCCCAAGGCCTTGGGTATCCATCCCTTGCATCAGCATTCCCTGAATGAGACATCATGTCAAAAGAGATTATTTGGAAGCTCTAAGATTTAATGACTGTCCTGCTGGGTTTCAGACTTGCATGGGACCTGTAGCCCCTTTGTGTTGGCCAATTTCTCCCTATTTGAATGGAAGCATGTATCCCCATTGTACCTTGGAAGTAACTTGTTTCTAATTTTACAGGCTCATAGATGTTAGGAACTTACCTTGTCTCAGATGAGACTCTGGACTGTAGACTTTTAATACTGAAATGAGTTAAGGCTGAGAGACTGTTGAGAATGGACAATTGTATTTTTGCAATGTGAGAAGGACATGACATTTGGGAGAGGCCAGGGGTGGAATGATCTAGTTTAAATTTGTGTCCCCACCCAAATCTTATGTTGGAGGAGGGACTTGGTTGGAGGTGATTGGATCATAGGGTGAATTCTCCCTTGCTGTTCTCATGATAGTGAGTTCTCACAAGATCAATGGTTTAACAGTGTGTGCCACTTCCCCCTTTGTTCTCTCTCTCTTGCCACCAAGTGAAGAAAGTGCTTACTTCCCCTTCGCCTTCTGCCATAATTATGTTTCCTGAGGCCTCCTAGTCATGCTTCCTGTTAAGCCTGTGGAACTGTGAGTCAATTAAACTTCCCTTATTCATAAATTACCTGTCTCAGGTAGTTCTTTATAGTAGTGTGAGAGCAAACTAATACAACTTCTGAATAAATGGAGAAATATAAGTTTCTGAGTAAGAATTCTCAATATTGATAGCTTGTCATTTCTCTAAATTACATCTATTTCAATGTCTGCCCAGCCATACTCCCTACAGTAGGATATTCATTAATGAAATCTGACAACTTTCAATCAGCTTTGGGTTCATATTCCTTAGCAATCTGAGAAGAAAATAATTCACATGATTACCTTTAGAAATCCAGAAATGAACACATTGTCACTACTTAAGTCACATGACCCTAACTGGAACAAATGAGATGACCTCTTTGGCCAGGTCAAAGTCACACTCCCTTCCCTGAAGCCAGAAGGAGAGTGACAGGTAATTAGCAGCCCTCATTATAACCACATAATTAGAGTACACAGAAATGAGCAATTCCCCAAAGGAAGAAGTTTGCTATTGCAAGCAAGGGAGAGAGACATTCTGTAGGGGGAAAAAAAAATTAGATGTGTGGAGATGACATCAAGATGGCAGAGCAGAAAGCCCTAGTGCTGGTTTAGCCTCAGAAACACAAAAATAATATTTGGACTAAAATACCTCTGCAAGAAATTTGTAATTCAGTTAAAAAATTGCAATACTCTACACAAGAACAAAGTTGAGAAAACGTGCCACCAATATAGGAAGACCAGTGATACAGTTTGGACATTTGTCCCCACCTGCATCTCATGTTGAAATGTAATCCCCAGTGTTGGAGGTGGAGCCCGGTGTTTGAGTCACAGGATTGGATGTCTTATGGCTTGGTGACGTCCCTGTAACAGTGAGTGTATTCTCCCAAGACCTGGTTGCTGTAAAGTGTGGCACTTGCCCCCCTCTATCTCTTGGTCCTGCTTTTGGCATGTGACATGCAAGCTCCCACTTCATCTTGTGAGGCATCCCTAGAACCCAAGCCGATGCCAGCATCATGCTTCTAATTTAATTGGCTCATGGTTCTTCTACAGCCTGCAGAACCATGAGTCAATTAATCCACTTTTCTTTATTAGTTACCAAAATTCAGGTATTTCTTTATAGCAATGCAAGAATGGCCTAATACAAAGAGCAAACTTAATTTTCCCACATTAGTACCTCCCCCAAACTGGGTTAGTTCAGAGCCAGAGAATCACCTCAGCCCATAACTTCTCCCATGACTGGGAAGGAGACAGTGAGGAGTGTGCCAGCTGCCTGGCCTACTGCCCTTTCAGTATACTCCCCAAGGGCCAATTTCTGTCATCTCACCTTTGAAGCACTGAAAGACTGGTAGAGCCTGTGAGCCTGAGACAACTATAAACAAAAGAGAGGGAGCAGGTATCCTCTTACACCAGCACTGCTCAGTAAGATTGGTAAAAGTCAGAGAACTAAGGCCTTCTCTTCAGAAGGGAGTGAGAAAAGCAAACTGAGCCTTGTCCCCAAAGTTTCAGTGCACTTCCAAGGGCCTGATTTCTATCTTGTCTCATACTTAGAATTAAAAAAAATAGAATCTAGATGCCTGAGACAGCTAGATGCCTGGAATAGCCAGGAACAAGAGAAGACGGGAGATTGCCTCCATACAGCTGACACTGCTCTGCAACACAGAGAAAAAGTTGTTTTATCAAATGTACAGGCATGAATACAACCATATAAGAAATATGAAGAATCAAGAAAAAAATTGAAAAATAAGGAAAAAAATAAAGAAAATAGATCTCTACTAACCAACCCAAAAGAAATCAGAATTTATGAAGTACTTGAAAATAATTCAAATTAATCATCCTAAAAAAGTTCAGTGAAATAAGAGAATGGGGACAGACAACTAAACTAAATCAAAACATAAAACATGACTAAACTGAGAGTATCAACAGAGACAGACATGATTTTTTTTTTCCAAGCCAGGCACAGTGGCTCACACCTGCAGTCCTAGCTACTCAAGAGGGTGATGTGGGAAGATTGCTTGAAGACAGGATTTTAAGACCAGCCTGGGTAACAGAGCAAGATCCCTTCTCTAACAAAAGTTAATAGACAGGCATTTTAGTGTATGTCTGTAGTCCCAGCTACTCAGGAAACTGAGGCAAGAGGATTGCTTGAGCCCAGAAGTTTCAACCTGCGGTGAGCTATGATTATACCACTGTACTCCAGCTCAAGGCAACAAACACAGCAAGACCTCATCTTAAAAATAAAATACAATAAATATAATTTAATTGAATTTTTTTAATACTAGAGAATTAAATTTTATTAAAGAATAATTGGACTAAAAAATCACAAGAGAGATTCAACAGCAAACTTTATCAAGCAGAAGACAGAATATGAAAACTTGAGGATGGGCAATTTGAAATTACACAGTCAGACAGCAAAATGAAATGATAATGAAAAGAAGTCAAGAAATCTTAAGGGAATCATGGTACTCCATCAAACATACCAATATATACATTGTGGAAGGCCCAGAGGAGAAAAGAAAGAGAAAGGGGTAAAAACGTAACTTAAAAATAATGACTCAAGAATTCCCAAATCTGGGCATGGAAATGAACATCCAGATTCATGAAGCCCAAATAGAATAAATCCAAAAAGGTCTAGAACAAGACATTATGGTCAAAGTGTCAAAAATCACAAAGACAACGAGAAAATTTTCAAACCAGCAATAGAAAAGTGACTCATTACAGACAAAGGAGCTCCATAAGACTACCAGGAGGTTTCTCATCAGAAACTATGCAGGCTAAGAGCATGAGATGATATATACAGTCAGCCCTTCATATCCACATGTTCTGCATCTGGAGATTCAAGGAACTGTGTACGAAAACAAAAAACAAGCTAACAATTAAAAATGTAAATAAAAAGTGTAATATAGTTAGAACAAATATTTATGTTGCCTTTACATTTTATTGAGTATTATGAGTAATCTACAGATAATGTAAAGTATACAGGAAGATGTACATAGTCTATATGCAAATACATTATTTAATACAAAAGACTTTAGAATTTGTGGATTATATTATCTGTAGAGTTTCTTGGAACCAATAAACCCACAGGTACTGGGAATCACTATATATTTAAAGTGCTGAAAGAAAGAAAAACCTGCTAACCAAGAATGCTATACCCAGCAAAGCTGTCCTTTAGAAATGAAGGCAAGAGAAAAATTTCCCAAACAAAAGCTGAGGAAGTTCATCACCACCAGGTTTGCCCTACGAAAAATGCTACATGAAGCTATTCAAGTTGAAACAAAAAGACACTAAATAGTAACATGAAAGACCAAAGGAGTACAAAATTCACTGGTTAGGGTAAACATATAAGTAAACACAGAATCTCCCAATATTGTAAAGTATTTAAGTCATTTTTAACCCTAATGAAAATGTTAAAAGAAAAAAGTATTAAGAATTATAACTACAACAATTAATGGATACACAATATAAATAGATGTAAATTGTGACATCAATAACAAATAATTAGGGGAGTAAGAGTACTTTTGCATGAGAGCATAGTTAAGTTGTTATCAGCTTCAAATAGACTGTTAGAAATATGTATATGTAAGTCCCATGGTAACCAGAAAGAAAAAAACTTACAGGAGATATAACAAAGAGAAAGAGAAAAAAATCAAAGCCTAACATTACAAAAATCAAGTCACAAAAGAAGACAGAAGAGGAAAAGAAAGAAAAAGAACTACAGAACAGCCAGAAAAAAAATTAATGAAATAGCAATAGTAAGCCCATACCCATCAATAATTACTTTACATGTATATCAATTAAGGTCCCTGAAACAAAAGACAAAAGAGGAAGAATCTAGCAGAGATCAACCCCAGAGAAACTTGGAGCCCTGCAGAAAAAGTTGCTAGGAATGCGGCTCTGCTCCCTTCACCCCTCTGACAATCTGCTTACCAGCAAACTGTTGGGAACCCCTCTCTCCTCATGACCTATGACTATAATGGTGATTTGGGAACTTCCCAAGGGGAGAACCAGTTGGCTAGCTCCCGCAGGAATTCATGTACTCCCCTGACTCAAACTGAGATGGCAGGTGCAATACTGGTTGTGGACACCTAGTGGACCCCTGCCCTGCCCAGGGTTTCTCTGCCCTTGAGTCATCACACCACCAGAACCCTCACAAACATAACTCCCAACCCACCATGGCTTTGGCAAGCTCATGAGACCGATGGGCCCCAGGAAGTTGTAAGACTCCTGGAGATCTAACCCCCAGCATGGGCTACCCACAAGGGAGTGGGGGATGCAGTCTGCCAAAGGCACCTTAGGACAAAGGGAATGTGGTTGCAGCACTGATTGCTGAGAGAGACAGTGCCAACACCGGGGAATAAACGTGGAGAGAGGGACATCTCCCACCCACCCAATGCTATACACTATTGCAGACACAGCAGTGGTTCTTCCCACAGGAGGCTGGGGAATGCACTCAGAGAAAGCATTTTTGTTTTTGAGACTGAGTCTCACTCTGTCACCCAGACTGGAGTGCAATGGTGAGATCTCAGCTCACTACAAACTCTGCCTCCCGGGTTCAAGCGATTCTCCTGCCTCAGCCTCCCGAGTAGCTGGGATTACAGGCGTGTGCCACTGCGCCCAGCTAATTTTTGTATTTTTAGTAGAGATGGGGTTTCACCATCTTGGCCAGGCTGGTCTCAAACTCCTGACCTCATGATCCACCTGCCTCGACCTCCCAAATTGCTGGGATTACAAGCATGAGCCACTGTGCCCAGCCTCAGAGAAAGCATTTTTTTAGCTTTCCACTGCAGCTCCATCCTTACTGAAAGTAAGCCCATGTGGCATGAGTTTACTCAAATGGTGGGGTATAACTCACCCTCTCTACACAGAACAGCAGCATCTCAGCAACAGAGAAAGCACAGAGTTACCTGCCCTGAACTGGGAGAAGAGGCTCTGTCCCAAGCCTTCAAGAGGGTGTTTCGGTGGCCCACAGCTGCTCTGCAACCAGGAACCAAAAGACAAAGTATTTATGAACTAAGGTAGTAAGCTTTGCAACAGGGCAAGATAGGGAAGCAGATGGCATTCCTGCTGACTCAGGATGAGGACCTGGTACCCCTCCCCAACCTTTCCTCCAAGACCTCAGTTGGCCCCAACAAGATTGCTTCCTGTTCCTCACTGGCCCCCTAACCCTTCTCATGCCTCCTGTTCAACACAGGTGCTACCATTTGATACCAGCCTGAGCACAAGCTGGCTCTTACTCTTAAGTATCATCTCCATCTACTGAACTACAGCCTGAACTGCACCACCAAATAAAAATCCTGCTACAAGAAGGGCTTACTGCTGGTTTACGAGATAAGTTTCTGGGACCTAGGCAGCTGCACCCTCAGCCCCACAGGAAATAGTGTGTCCACTTATATCTTCTAGACATCACTACAACATTCAGCATTTGAGAAAGCCACTACAAAGAGGCTATTCACAACCAAGGTACCCATATATATGTTTCTCCATATAAAGAAACGGAGAAACATCTATCATGCAAATGGAAAACAAACAAACAAAATAGAGTGTGAGTTGTTATTCCTGTAGCAGATAAAAACAGACTTGAACAATGCTACAAAAAATTGAAAATGAAAAAGATAGCATTATAATATACATCATAGAGCCTTGGCCCCCTGAAAGTGCCAGTAAATGAAGCCAATACACAACATATACCATAGTCATACCCTCAAGGGAAAAAAGGATTACAAAATAAAAAATTTCATGCAAATGATAACAAACTCAAAAATGAGAAGTAGCAGTTCCTCAGATGAGAAGGAATCAGCAAGAACTCTGGCAGTATAAAAAGCCAGGATGTCCTGATACCTCCAAAGGACTGCACCAACTCTCTAGTAATGGATACTAACCAAACTGAGAAGTTTGAAATGATGAAGTATTCAAAATATGGACTTCAAGGAAACTCAATAAGATTCAAGAGAAAGTTGAAATCCGATACAAAGATACCAGAAAAATAATTCAGGATATGAAAGAAAAGATAGCTATATTAAAAAAAAAAAAAAAAACCCAGAACTTCTGAAATTGAAAATTTTGCTAAAGGAAGTTCAAAATACAGCTAGAAGTTTTAACAACAGATTAGACCAAGCAGAAGAAAAAATTTCAGAACTTGAAGGCTGGTCCTTCAAATTAACCCAGAAAAAGTTTTAAAAAAAAGCAAATTGGAAATAATTCAGGAAATTTTCCCTAATCTTGCTAGAGGGGTCAAGAACCAGATACAAGAAAGAGAGAGTATGCCTGAGAGATACTATACCAGACAACCACTCCCAAGCCATATAGTCATCAGACTATCCAAGGCTGATACAAAAAAAAACCCTTAAAAGTAACTAGAGAAAAGTCCCAAATTACCTATAAAGGAAATCTAATCAGATTAACAGCAGACTTCTCAGCAGAAACTTTACAAGCCAAAAAAGATTGAAGCTTATTTTTCACCTTAAATGAAAAAAAAAAATGACATTATCCTACCAAACTAAGCTTCATAAATAAAGGAGAAATAAAGCCTTTATTAGACAAGCAAATGTTAAGGGAAACTGTCTCCGCCAGACAAGCCCTAAGAAATACTCACAGGAATTCTAAAGATGGAAATAAAAGAATGATACTGCTACCATAAAAGAACACATAAGTACAAAGTGCACAGATGCTACAAAACAATTATACAACTGAGACTATAAAACTACTAAGAAGGCCATGAGAGGAATGAAACCTCATATCTCAATATTCGTTTTGCATGTAAATGGTCTAAATGATTCACTCAAAAGACACAGAGTGACAAACCGGATTTAAAACACAACATTTTGCTGTCTTCAATAGATCTATCTCACATGTAATAGCATCCCCAGGCTAAAAGTAAAAAAACAGAAACATCTATCATGCAAATGGAAAACAAACAAAAAAGAGTATGAGTTGCTATTTCTGTAGCAGACAAAACAGACTTTAAATGAACAATGCTAAAAAAAAAATGAAAATTAAAAAGATGGCATTATTTCATGATAAAATGTTCAATTCAATCAATAAGAAGACTTAACTATCCTAACTATACCTGCACCCGATAAAGTACCCAGATTTATAAAACAAATACTACTAGATTTAAGAGATATACAGTGAAACAAAAATAGTGGGGGACTTCACTACCCCACTGACAGCACTACACAGATAACTGAGGCAGAAAACTAACAAAAAAAACCACTCTGGACTTAAATTGGACTCTTGACCAGATGTACCTAATAAACATCTACAGACTATTCCACCCAACAACCGCAAATATACATTTTTTAAATCATCTGTACATGGAACATTCTCTAAATTTGACCACAAGTTCGGTCATAAGGCAAGTTTCAGTTTTATTTAGTTCTACTCTAATATTTCTTATTTCTCTTTTTCTGACAGCTTTGGATTTGGTTTATTTTCCTAAGTCCTGTAGGTATGACATTAGGTTGTTAATTTGAGATCTATCTTTTCACGTAGGCATTTACCACTATAAACTTTCCTTTAAACACTGCTTTTGCTTCACTCAAGATGTGTTGGTGTGTTGTGGAAAAACACAACCTCCCAAGATTGAACCAGAAAGAAACTGAAATCTTGAATAAACCAATAATGAGTTAGATAATGGAATCAGTAATGAAAAATCTACTTACCAAAAAAAGCCGTGGACAAGACAGATTCACAGCCAAATTCTACCAAAAGTTCAAAGAACTGGCACCAGTTTTACTGAAACTCTTCCAGGAAATCAAGGACAATTCCTCTCTGATTCATTCTACAAAACTAGCATCATCCTGATACCAAAATCTAGCAAAGACACAGAAAACAAAAAACTACTGGCCAATATACTTTCTGAACATAGATGCAAAAATCCTCAACAACATACTAGCAAACTTAATTCAACATCATATCAACCAGATAATTCATCATGATCAAGTGGGTTTTATTCCTGGGAAACAAGGATCATTAAATATACACAAATCAGTATTATTTAACACACAGAATTAAAAACAAATCCCATATGATCATCTCAACAGACACAGAAAAAGCATTCAACAGCATCCAGCATCCCTTCATGATAAAAACCTTCAACAAACTAGGCATCAAAGGAACATACCTTAAAATAATGAGTCATTTATGACAAACCCACAGCCAACATATACTGAATGGGGAAATTTGAATGAATTCTCCTTAAGAACTGAAAGGAGACAAAGATGTCCACTGATATGCTTTGGCTGTGTCCCCATCCAAATCTCAACGTGAACTGTAGCTCCCATAATCCCCATGTGTTGTGGAAAGGACCCAGTAGGATGTAACTGAATCATGGAGGTGGTTATCTCCATGCTGTTTTCAAGATAGTGAATCAGTTCTCACAAGATCTGATGGCTTTATAAGGCGTGTTCCCCCTGCCTTCACTCTGTATTTCTCCTTCCTGCCATCATATGAAGGATGTGTTTGCTTCCCCTTCTGCCATGACTGTAAGTTTCCTGAGGCCTCCCTCTCCATGCTGAACTGTGAGTCAATCAAACCGCTTTTCTTTAAAAACTATCCAGTATTGAGTATGTCTTTATAAGCAGCATGAGAATGGACGAATACATCCATTCTCCCCACTCCTATACAACATAGTACTGAAAGTCCTAGCCAGAGCAATCACACAAAAGAAACAAAAGGCACCAAAACAGGAAAACAGGGAGTCAAATAATCTCTGTTCACTGCTGACATAGTCCTATACCTAGAAAACTTTAAAGATTCATCCAAAAGACTCCTAGACCTGATAAACAAATTCAGTAGTTTCAGGATACAAAAATCAAATGTACAAAAGTCAGTAGAATGTCTGTGCACCAATAACATTCAAGCTGAGAACCAAATTAAGAACTCAATTCTATATAGAAAGAGCCACACAAAAAAATAAAATAAGTAGGAACATGTTTAACCAAGAAGGTGAAGGACCTCTACAAGGAGAACTACAAAACACTTTTGAAAGAAATTACAGATGATACAAACAAATGGAAAAACATTCCATGCTCATGGATTGGAAGAATCAATATAACTAAAATAACCATATGGCCCAAAGAAATCTACAGACTCAACACAATTCCTATGAAATTACCAATGTCATTTCTCACAGCATTACAAAAAAATTATTGTAAACTTAACACTGTACCAAAAAAGAGCCTGAATAACCAAAGAAATCCTAAACAAAAAGAATAAAGCTGGAGGCATCACATTACCCAAATTCAAACTTTACTACTACACTACAAAAACAGATGCATAGATGAATAAAATAGAGAACCCAGATTTAAAGCCACACCTCCACAACCAGCTGATCTTTGACAAGGTTGGCAAAACCAATCAACGGTGAAAGGACTCCCTATTCAATAAATGGTGCTGGTCCCTGATAAAACAGACTTTAAAACAACAAAGACCATAAGAAACAAAGAGAGACATTACCTGGTGGTGAAAGGATCAATGCAACAAGAAGAGCTAACGATCCTAAATATATATGCACCCATTACAGGAGCACCCAGATACATAGGGCAAGTTCTTAATGACTTACAAAGAGACTTAGACTCCCACACAATAATAGTGGGAGACTTTAACACTACACTGTCAATATTACATAGATCAACGAGCTAGAAAATTAACAAGGATATCCAGGACTTGAACTCAGACCTGGAACAAGCAGACTTAACAAATATTTACAGAATTCTCCTCCCCAAATCCACAAAGCATACATTTTTCTCAGTATCACATTACACCTATTTTAAAAGTGACCACATAATTGGAAGTAAATCACTCCTCAGCAATTGCATAGCATTTCACAAGTTTAAATAAAATATTGGTTGGCTGCTTATTTGTTATTTTCATCCCCTATTCCTCCCTGTCTCCATTGTTAAGCACAATCATTGGCATAAAAGAGGTTTTTAATACCCATTTTTAGACTGCATTCTAGCCTGGGCAATAAAACAAGAATCCCATTCTCTCTCCCTGTTTCTCTTCCTCTTTCTTTCTCTCTTCCATTCTTTTTCTTTCTTTTGCTGTTTCTTTCTTTCTTTCTCCTTTTCTCTCTAAAAAAATAAATAAATAAATAAAAATAAATAAATAAATGGCGCTGGGAAAACTGGCTAGCCATATACAGAAGAATTAAACTGGACTTCCGTCTCTCACCACATGCAAAAATTAACTCAATTCAGATTAAAGACTTAACTGTCAGACCTGAAATTATAAAAATCCTAAAAGAAAACCTAGGGAAAACTCTTCTGAATATGGGCCCAAGCAAAGAATTTAAGACTATTACCTCAAAAACAAATGCAACAAAAACAAAAATAGACAAATCAGACTTCATTAAACTAAAGAGCTTCAGCACAGCAAAAGAAACGGTAAATAGAGTAAACAGACAGCCTACAGATAGGAGAATATATCTGCAAACTACCCATCTGACAAAGGACTAACATCCAAAATCTATAACAAACTTAAATAAATCAACAAAAACAAAAAATAACCATTGAAAAGTGGGCAAAGGACGTAACATCTTTCTCAAAAGACAAGCAGCCAACAAACATATGACAACACTGCTCAACATCACTAATCATCAGATAAATACATCACCTAACACTAGTAACCCAGCTATTACTAAAAAGTCAAAAAAGAAATAGATGTTGGCATGCCTGTAGAAAAAAGAGAATGCTTATAAACTGTTGGTAGGGAATGTAAATAAGTTCAATCCCTATAGAAAAAGAGTATGGAGAATTCTCAAAGAACTAAAATAGAACTACCATTTGAGCAAACAGCAATATCTGACATGTGCCAGGTGCATGGAGTAATTCAGAGAGCAGAGTAACAGAAAGAGGTCAGAATTATGTAGGGTACATGGAGAGGGTTGTAGAGGGACATGAGGAGGAAGGAGAATAAGCTTTGCAGCAGGTCTTAGCAGTGCCCTGTGTTAAGCATGCCACTGAAGCACTTGCAAAAATAAATAATAGGATGACTTGCTAAAGTTTCCCCACTAGGAAAAGTGATAGGATTAAGCTGCCTTCACAATAGACAGAGCAGGGACTCACAACCCAGTGAGACCAGGAAACTCAGGAAATGTAACCCTGAGATGTATCCTGAGCTGGGCTATGAAGAATAAGCAGGAAGAAGGAAGGCAAGAGTAAGGATAAGAAAGCCTAGGTACAAGAACAGGCATTCAAAGGCATAAAGGTATTAGAAACTCTTCCAGGAATTGCACTGTTTGGTATGCAAACACTTTCATAGAAGAGATTCTTTCCCAACTCATATGATGACATAACCTTGTTACTAAAACAAAATAAGAACTTACAGGAAAGAGAATAATACAGGCTAATCTTACACATAATATTAAGTATAAAATCCTAAACCAAATCTCAGCAAATTAACCTCAATAGTAAATAAAAAAGATAATATAGATAATATCATGAAAAAGTGGGGTTTATTAAAAAGCAAATTAAGTGAAGTTGAAGAGCTTATATGTTGTCTTTTATATAAGAGAATAAAATATCTACTCATTTGTGGTGGAAAAAAAGACAGTAAACTAGAGGATAGATTGATTACCTTAAGAAGGTAAATTAAAATGGGTGGAAAGAAGTAATGGGTAGGTGTGGGGAGAAACTTTCAGACAGTACTGACATTTGGAACCATGTTAACATTTCATATACCCCAAAATAAGACAAAAAGAAATCATTAATAATGGGGGGGGGGGACGGAGCAAAACAGAATTCAAAGTAAAAACAAATAAGCTGAACTATCTATTAAATTAGTAGCATAACCACACTGAAAAAGGAAAAAGAATTAACCTAGCCCAAGTAATTTTTTAACACAGTACTGAACTATGTGTCCTGAGGCTAAAGACCAGGACTCAAGAAAATACTGAACTTAATATTAATAGGGGTGTTTTTTGTTTGTTTTTTGAGATGGAGTCTCACTCTGTTGCCCAGGCTGGAGTGCAGTGGTATGATCTTGGCTCACTGCAAGCAACCTCCGCCTCCTGGGTTCAAGTGATTCTCCTGCCTCAGCCTACAGAGTAGCTGGGACTACAGGCCCATGCCACCACACTCGGCTAATTTTTGTATCTTTAGTAGAGACTGGGTCTCACCATGCTGGCCAGGCTGGTCTCAAATGCTTGACCTCAAGTGATCCACCCATCTCGGCTTCCCAAAATGCTGGGATTACAGGTGTGAGTCACTGCGCCTGGCCTAGAGGCCCCTTTTTTGCAAAAGTATAGGTTCCTCTGCAATTTCAAAACTTCATTTTTGGCTAAGTGCAGTGGCTTATGCCTATAATCCCAGCATTTTTGGTGGCTGAGGTAGGAGGATGACTTGAGTCCAGGAGTTTGAGACCAGCCTGGGCAACAAAGCAAGACTCGGCCTCTACAAAAAAGTTTTAAAATTAGCCAGGCATGGTGGTGTACACCTATTGTTCCAGCTACTCAGGAGACTGTGGTGGGAGGACCACTCGAGTCCAAGAGTTCAAAGTTGCAGTGAGCTGTGACTGCACTGCTACACTCTAGCCTGAGCAACAGAGCAAGACCCTGTCTCAAAACAAAACAAAACAAAACCTATGTTGTTATTCTAGGGTTAGGCAAATAAGTTAATACATTGTGGATAATAGGAACCAGAACTGTCATCAACACAGAAGATTTGCCAATATGGAAGAAAACAAGGTGAACTTTGTGGTGATGGACTAAAATTCAAGGTATCAGTATGAACTGATGGTAGCTTTTAATATAGGTAGAATAAACAGACAGATAGACATGGATGTGTATGGATGTATGTGTATTCACTTATATACATATGCATATATCTATTTCCTGACTGTCAGTTGAAAGGGCCTAGAAGCAATGACACCCTGGTAGCAGAGAACATACCCAGCACACAGACCTTGATTCCCAAATGCCATTTCCAATCAAAGAAATGCTATTTCCAATCAAAGAAATAGAAGTGCCTGGCTCCAGGGTTGAAATGAGCCTGGAATATCTTCTTGTGCTAAAGAGGAAAGAAAACACTCAATGTATGAGGAAGTCATATGAAAAGGACACAGGATCAGCTTGAAGGGGCTCCCACTGGCCCAATTTAGGATAATTTGGGCATCAATATGAATGATAGTAAAGAAATCATTGAATAAAGTAAGAATCCAGGAGTCCACAATGATATTTTTTAAATGGGGCAGGGGGCGGGGCAAAATGAAAGTTCTTATTTACAGCAGAAAGTTAACTAATATCATAGAACAATGAAATCAGAAAATTACCATTTTGGCAACAATGAGAGTAATAAATGATTCAGGCAAGATTTATCAATGAAGGCTAGCCAGTGGGTAAAAGTTTGAGAAATAACAGCATACTCAGAGCCTCAAAATATTCCCCACAATATACTTGTAACTTACAAAAGGAAAAAGAACTTTACAGTGGAGTAACCTTACAGACACTACCTTAACCAAGTGATCAATGTTAACATCACCAGAAAAAGAGCAAATTGACAGCATGTGCCTCCATAAGCATCTTTTCTATGGCATTCCTCACAAAAATGCATGAGGTGAATTTCATCATGAGAATGTATCTAACAGACCCAAATTGAGAGACGTTCTACAAAATGAATGGCTTCAACTCTTCAAATATCAAGGCTATGAAAAAGAAGCAAGATTAAACAACTATTCCAGGTTACAGGAGACTGAAAAGACAAGAATTAAATGCAACCCATAACTCAGAATTTTCTTCTGCTGTAAATGACATTATTGACACCACTGGTGAAACATGAGTAAGATAGAGAGGGGGGAAAGAGAGAAACAGCAAGTGACAGGAGAGCAAGAGTTAGAGACAGAAGAGAGAAAGAAAAGTAAAGACTAAAATACAGAAAAATATTAACAGATGGAGAACTGGGGTAAAAAGTATATTTAGGAATTCTCTGTACTATTCTTACAACTTTTCTGTATGCCTGAAATTATGTCAAGATAAAAAGTTGAAAGACTAAAATCTCTCACAATACATAAAATCAGACATTTCATAAAAGCAGAAAACAAAGATGAAAAATTGTTCAACCACTTTAAATACTAAAACACCACTTTTGCTACCTAACACAAAAAACATAAATGACAAAATTCAGTGGTAGCACTTCTGGAAAACCTAATACATATTTCCTACTTTGCTGTTTGATGACTAGTCCAATCTTTTAAGGGAAAACTTAGCAATATGGACTAAGAGCAATAAAAATGCAGAGACTCTAGTAATGTCACTTCTGGAACTCTATCCTAAATAAATATCAAATATTGAAAAGGCATTATACAAAGATATAATCACTGCGGTCTTATTTAAAACAATATAAATTGGGAAAAATCCCAAGTGTAACACAGAAAGAAAACTGAGATATAATCATTCAGACACTAAAACAGTCTATAAAAACTATGTAAACATGGGGAAAAGCTTGCAATAGATATAAGAAAGTAAAATTATATGAAAGCAATGATTAAAGTACAGTTTTAAAAGCATCTACATGCAGCAAGCACACTCAGCCCCCTTGTCATGAGATATCCTGTGCCGCCTAGGGACTCTGCAGACTTCCTACCAGCAAGAAGGCCCTCACCAGATGGAGCCACTCAATGATGGACTTCTCAGCCTCTACAGCTGTTAAAAAAAAATACATTCCTTTTCTTTATTGAAAAAAAATTATCTACACACAGAGTAAGATTAAAATTCACAACACTGTTACAGTATTTATAGGGTAATGGTATTGGTGAGTGAGGTTTTTCCTTTTTGTCATCTTTCAAAATGTCAGTAACTGAATACTGAGGAATATATAACTAACAAAAGGAAATATGCTTAGTTACTACTTTAACATCCTTTGTGTCTTTGAAGTGCATCTGAAAAATATGAGTCATGATAAAGAAAAAAGTCATAATGAAGCAATATATACAAATATCTTTATTTTGCTTTTAAACGTTATCTACCAGTAAACATGTGAGTGAGTAGGTCGCACAAGTTCAGGAGAGGAAAGGTTACAGAAGATATATAACAAATATTCACTAGAAACCATGATGGGAATATCCTTTGTCTTTGAGATGAAGTCTCGCTCTGTCACCCAGGCTGGAGTGCAATGACGTGATTATCGGCTCACTGCAACTTCTGCCTCCCAGGTTCAAGCAATTCTCTTGTCTCAGCCTCCCGAGTAGCTGGGACTACAGGCGCCCACCACCATGCCCAGCTACTTTTTGTATTCTTAGTAGAGACAGGGTTTTGCTATATTGGTCAGGCTGGTCTCAAACTCCTGACCTCAGGTGATCCACCCACCTCGGCCTCCCAAAGTGCTGGGATTACAAGCCTGAACTACCACACCCGGCCTAATATCCTTTCTTAAAGAATAAGTGTATTCCACACAAATAAGATGATTACAATAAAGTACCTTAAAGCTCAAGAGCCACAGTACTGAGGTACGATAACTGGCATGAGGAGTCTTGCAGGCTTCTCTTTTGTCTAACACTCACTGAAGTCTCATCCGTTTTTCCGGGGGGGCTTTAGCACTCACTGTCTGTTGTATGTTCTTTGTGGTCTCCTTCTCCTCAGATTTTAGAGTTTCTGGTACAGGTTCTGCCTCTTTCTTTGTCTGATCCACTAGATACCAAAAGGAGATTTTTTTGGAAGGAGGATATAGGTGAAGGGATGAGATAAATTCAAACAATGGTTAATATGAATGATTCACATTTTCAAATTCATTTTTAATTGCTTATCTCAAGTTCTAGATCTAGTTGTTTCCCCAGGCAGATGTATACAAGAACCTAGTTACAAACCTAACAACCTGATAACTCAAGGAAATTAGTAAAACTAGACAAAACTACATACCATTTAAGTAAGACAGTACATAAAAACAAGATATATAATTATTCTAACCCAGGACCATGATGGTTCAAAGCCTATTTTCAATAATGTAACAGAAAACATCATTGTGTAAAAATACAGACAGATTTGATGGAAAAAACCTTGAATCGCACTGGCTTCCTCACACCTCAATACCTACTCTTTCCCTCCCCATTCATCTTTTCACTACCACAAACACTACCACAATGGCACCACCTGCTGACAGTCCAGCAGATCTCAAAGATTAGGAGTAAAAAATTACAATGGGAAACTCGAGAACAAGACTGTCCAGCCCGTGGCCCAGGATAGCTTTGAATGTGGCCGAAATCTGTAAATCTGTAAACTTTCTTAAAATATTACGACTTTTGCTTGTTTTAGCTCATCAGCTATCAATAGTGTTATTTTATGTGTGGTCCAAGGCAATTCTCCTTCCAATGAGGCCCTGGGAAGCCAAAAGATTGGACATCCCTGCTCTAGAAGGACAAAATGACCATAGCTCATTTCACATGCTATAGTTGTTACTGATTTATAGGCTGTTCAATCTTATTTCAAGCTTAATAAGAATATTAGATGAACCATACCTGGAACAGGCTTTTCTCCAGACTTTTGCTATGATTTTTTTAGAAAACAGGGAGGGAGAGGAAGAGGAAAAAGAAGAAAACAGGTCAAATTGGCAAAATTTCTTCTTGATTTCATATTAATAAAATGAAAACTTCATCCAAATTACATTTAAAATGACTTCATGAAGAAAAACTTCTATTTAGATACTATAAATCTATCATTTTCTACTTCTTATTTCCCATTCCAGAAAAGACACAAATCAAAAACTAGAACAAGATAGTTAACCAACCATAAAAACATTTGAACATTTAACATTGTAGCCTTGTGTGGACTCAGGCTGCAATGCTTTATAAAAAGCAATTCAGTAGAATCCAATGGGAAGAAATAATGAAGTCTTTCAATACTCCAAAGTCTTATTTTCTTTGGGGATATGAATTACGGGAAGGGAGAATGAAGTATGGATGAACCAGGACTTTTAAAGTTGGCAGGCATGGGAAATTTGGAGGGAAAAGAGATTTCTGATGAGTTTATTATTAAAAAACAATCTATAGAAAAAAAATAAGAGTATTAGAGGTCAGAAATAAGGTCAGATTCTTCACTCTGTACAGCAGTTCTTTCACTTGATTAAGTTCTGTCATCTCCTTTGCCCCATTCTCCAAGTTAAATGCTCTAAAACAATCTAGTCTTCTTCAAGGTTCACAACCTACACCCTCATTCTCATCCGATGACACTGTCTCCCATGTTTAAAAACAACAACAAAAAAAAACAACCAGGATGCCAACACCACCAACTTCCTTACCACCTACCTTCAAACTTATTATAACTTTATACACACACACACACACAGACACATACACACTTAAAACACCTTATTACTTCCATATCATCTGAGAAGAAAAAAGTTCTCTCATTTCACTTCTAATGCCTCCATCTGTTTGCTGAATCTTTCTGGATTTACATGTCCTTCCTAAGCCTTCTTACCTATTCCCATTCCTAATAACTACAAAATTTTCTGATATTACATGTTCCAGGTTCTTGCTAACAACTTCCAACTATCCTACTCCAACTGCAAGTCCTAGGAAACTTTACACTTAACAAGACCAAAACTGAGCTTCATATTATTACCCACTGTGCAATAAAAGGGTTACCATAGAAGGCCTGAGGCTGCTATACTTAGAAAAGCCTGCTCGCAAGGCTGGCCCCTTGGCTAGTGTCTAGAAACTTTGGATTTTTGGAGGTTTCCCACCATTCCCTGATAACAGTGACTCACTGTGCCTAGACTCTACAATGTGATTTAGGCTAAATACTTGCTTTCTTCAGAGGTTGTGAAATTTTGGTATGTGCTAGGTAGAGGGTACCTACATGAAGAGCCTCAACCCCAACTCCATAAAAATGCCTTGAGTACCGGGTCTCTAATGGATTTCCCTGGGCAGAAGTATCACACATATGTAGCTACATTTTCACTGTTGAGAAAAGGGTGCACTCTGTGTAATCTCTTAAGGGAAGGAGGAAGTATAAGGAAGCCTGTACATGGATTCCTTCAGACTCTGCTGTGTCTTTTTTCCTTATGATCTGGCTATATATTCTTACTGCATTACAGCAATAAATCTTAGCTCTGAGTACAGCTACATGCTGAGTCCTTTAAGTCCTGCTAGCAATCTCCAAATATGGGAGTCATCATGAGAACCCCCAACAAAACCACGTATCATATTACCTTGTGAAAATATCAGTACTTAAACATGTCCAAAGCAATTCTGAGGAAACAAATCATTTTTCTTTAAAATAGTTAAGGAAATATTGAGAGGAACATTGAGGAGAGTAAAAAAATTGAAAGGGAATTTTTCTACTGCCAGCACTGAATCATTTAAGCTATACTGGACATTGAACTATATTTGGACACTGGAATAATGTCATTATTTACCCAACATAATACACTGTCTAATCTTTTCTAGTAAATCCTGCCAGATTAGTAGAACATGGTTTGAGATGGGGATATACAGCAAGGGTGCCTCTTGGAGCAAATTTAATCAGGTGGCTTTGGTTTAGATAATTCTAGTTGAAGTAATATCCTATGGTATTCTAGCAGCTTCTAAAAACAGCAATAAAAAAGATAGTCCCCGTAAAACGCTGAGGACCAAAACTCTCATCACATCGGTATTAGTGCAACTTCCAGTGGTAACAATTAAAATATGAAAAAAGGAGCTTCAAAGAAGCAGGCAGGACTTCTCTAAAGCAGGCAGGACTTCTCTAATATTCTCTTGAGCATCCCCTTATAGGGGCAACATCCCTGGGTACCATAAGCCCAACTGCTCAATAAAATTGTTAAGTAGGAATACCTGCTGTATCTTTATCTGAACTACAAGTAGTTCTGGAGGACACAAAGGGTAAAGAAAAGAAGAGTTCATATGAGCTAAAAGAAGTTCTGGGAGACTTCAAGTAGATTATTTTTTTCTCTAGATCTGAGGCTGGAAAAAATTTTGGTAGGAAAAGCAAAAAAGATTATTAATAGTTCTAGAGAAAGCTATCTTTCTCCTAGTTATGTTACACAGAGCTGAACAAACTCTATCTTTGGCAGTTGGTTTTTGGCCCTTGGATGGTCAAAAAATGTGGAGTTCGAGAATATGATGATGTAAGTATGTATGTGGCTAAACCTTTAAAAGAAAAAGGTAAAAAACTCACTGAAATGATATGAAGTCTACAGTCTGCTTAAAAATAACTGGGAGAAAGTAGAGGAAGAAGAGATAAAACAAGCTTGGCCATTTTTGATAACTGTTGAGGCAGGCTAAAGGGTATATGGGGTTTGATTTTTAATTATTCTCTCTACTTTCATGTTTTTTAAATTACTGTGCTTTTCTAAAGAGGTTTTTGTTTTTTTATTTTTTTTTCTGAGATGGAGTCTCACTCTGTCGCCCAGGCTGGAGTGCAGTGGCGCAGTCTCGGCTCATTGTAACCTCTGCATTCCGGGTTCAAGCAATTCTCCTGCCTCAGCCTCCTGAGTAGCTGGAACTACAGATGCATGCCACCATGCCTGACTAATTTTTATATTTTTAGTAGAGAGAGGGTTTCACCACGTTGGCCAGGATGGTCTTGATCTCTTGACCTCGTGATCCGCCTGCCTCAGCCTCCCAAAGTGCTGGGATTACAGGCGTGAGCCACCATGCCCAGCCAAGGGTTTTTATTTTAAGAATCAAGAGAGTCTTTGAGCTTTCTACAATGTCTAGCCTAGCTCACTAGGATAGAACAGCAAATAAGATTCAAGGCAGCATCCCTAGCCAGGAAAAAAAAAAATTGTCTTTCACTGGAGTACCTCAGAACTCAAATACAAGGAAACTACTCAGTGTTCTGTAGGTTGGTCAATGAAAACCAAACCCCTAACAACCGTAGTTAAACCAAAATCTGTGTTTTTTTCCTGTATTCTGAATTTTAGTTAACAATACCTAGTCGAATTCTAGGCCTGAAACCCCAGAATCACCCTTTGTCCAATCTCTCAAAATCTAACCACCAAATTAAAGCAATCCTAACTCTGAAATACCTCCTAAATCTGTCTCCCCTCTATCCTATGGCCACAGAGTTAATTCAAGCTTTCTACAATCTAAGTGCCCTGAATTCAAACTTTACATGTGATTTCCTAAGCATCCTCCACCATACTGTCATTAGTTACCTTTTAAAACATAAAACTGACTACACTGCTCCCTTGCCAACTACTTTAAAACATCCAATGGGTCCTTACTGCCATCAGCAATAATTCTCAGCTAGTCACTTGAAGATGAGGTAGCAGAGATTTCAGTGAGAATATACTCCTAGAGAGAATATACTTGAAAAAGAGTATACAAAATTTCCCCTGGTTTGGCCAGTCTTTGGTTATGACAGCTATTGTTTTAAAACTTCAAATAACTCTGAATGCATCCGGAGCCCTGTTATGTTTATGGGAGAGGTAATGGGTTATAAGTTTAAAATAGGGAAGAAACACAGGCCTATAGGATTAAATCCCAACTCCTATAGGCCTATGAGTTTCATATTCTAGTTTTGTTACCACCTGTGATATCTTCAGCAACCTTTTTAATGAGAATATTATCTATATGCAGTCCTCAAAGTTTGCGAAGATTCAGTAAGAATCATAAAACAGTATTAATTCCATTCCATTTACCCATTTCTTCCATTAAGTCTTTCAAAACCTTTCCTTTGATAGAGATTTTTTAACTAATGAGGAAAATCAATAATTTTAGGTCATATCTGAAACAGTTCTCAATTAAAAATAAATATGTATGCCATACAAAAGAAGTCAAGATTAACCACACATATTTTCATTACCTGCACAAATCTGGGTGGAAATTTTTGTCTGAGGTCTACAAGCAAAGCATCCACACGTTGTCTCTGAAAAATAGAGCTTGGTTCTTCTTTCCTTTTGGCTTTAGGTCTGACTTTATCTATTAAAATACGAAGTCCGAATCAAAACATTGCCTACTTAGTTTGGTGTCTCATATTTTACAAATCTTTATCCGCCATGAACATACACAAACTTCACCTCATATTTTACAAACCTTTATCCACCATGAACATACATAAACTTCATTATTTTGAATGCCTGCCATACCAAAGATAATTCCCCAAATCAGGTAAACACAGCATAGATACAGACGTGCTGTAACTCTGCCTCTTAACTGAAGTAAATTCTACCATTTAAGGTGACACACGTCTTTTAAAGCTACTTCAGTTTTGGTGCCTAAGCATAAACAAACTTAAGAGTTTTAAAGCTCAAGTTTTTCATAATTACCTAGATCACAATCCAAATTATTGGTCTGAAATTACCTTCGTATTATCTTTTTTTTTGAGACAGAGTCTCATTGCCCAGGCTGCAGTGCTGTGGTGGAGTCTCGGCTCACGGCAACATCCGCCTCCCAGGCTCAAGCAATTCTCCTGCCTTAGCCTCCCAAGAAGCTGGATTACAGATGCCTGCCACCACACCCAGCTAATATACTGTATTTTTACAAATTGCAAAGAGTTTCACCATGTTGGCCAGGCTGGTCTCGAACTCCTGACATCATGATCTGCCCACCTCAGCCTCCCAACGTGCTGGGATTACAGGCATGAGCCACCACACCCAGCCTTACCTTTGTATATTTAAAGTGTATTAAATGGTCTTTTCCCACAAAACCGACTAAGAACAAATAAAAAAATGCAGGCTTCAAAAACTCAATCTAAAATATTCAATTATTAAGACTGTAATTCACCAAAAAAAAAAAAAACATAACAAAACAGAAAATCATGAAGACAAAAAAGAAAAGAACCTGAGAGAGAAATTCTGAAGTTAATCACATGTGAGATTTGCCCTTGGGTGGGAGGTGTATTGGGAAACTGTCTCTAAGCAAAGGGTTCCAGATAAACGTTACTCCAAACATTTGGTTATGGTAGGGGAAAATAGCCATTGGGCCAATTTTAGTCAACAAAGGGAAACTTTCCTTTATCAAATGTTCCTGCTTATACCTACTATTAAGAAGGGGATACAGGTCTGAATTCTATACAAAGGCCATGTTTCCTTCAGTAATTTATTCTGAGTTGCTATTTCTCAGAAAAGGAAATGCAAAATACAAGTATGCTGTTATAGGCACATTTCTGGAGGTAGTTGAACAGTAAAATACGATGAACACAGGAGCAGATTAGATGGGAACTTAGAGCACCTGGAGCCACAAGAGGTGATGAGATGGAAGGATCAGAAAACAGACTGGCCGTCTGGAGACAGGGCTCTAAAAGGCAATCTCTCAGCTCCTCTGCTTTGAAGACTGGAGGAATAACAAGTTCCAGATTCCAAGATAACTCAACAGTCAGGTAACTAGGGAATATCATCTTTGCTCATTCTACATCACTGTCACTCCTATGTCTCTTTTTTTTTTAAAAGACCAGGTTTCACCATGTTGCCTAGGATGATCTTGAACTCCTGGGCTCAAGTGATCTGCCTGCCTTGGCATTATTAAGTGCTGGGATTATAAGAGTGAGCCACCACACCTGGCCCCAAATATTTTAAAACCTTGAATCACCTTAACAAAGACTACCAGTTACCTAACAAACTAAACTTGTATCTGTTCCTATGTGAAAGCTATGATTACCATATCTACTTACATGAATCTCAGCTGCAACAAAGTCATCATCCCATGAAAAAGTGATACACACCTAGAAAAGATCAACAGCCATTTTCCTAAAGAAAATAGCTTCATTCTCAGAGGATCAAAAGTGTTTTAGGAGGGTCTGCGTGTTCTACTTACCTTGCTCTTCATGATCTTTGAAGTGCCACCAATACCCTTTGGAAGGATGATATCGACAGTATGACATAGCTTCATCAAAAGCTGACTGAATACCATGCACTGCAGTAAGCTTGTAAAAGGAAAAACAAATTCTAAATTTCTCATTAGGTCAACCAAAATTTCCAATGTAAATGCTCACAAAATGTCACATATGCAAAGACAGAATCTATTTTTCAGAACCTAAATTACTATATAATTGGATCTAAGAAATATACTTTGAGCACTGACTTGGCTCACAGTAACCAAAGTTCAAGACATTCTAATAGTCAATACTTTATAGCAACTTAACACTAGGCAGAGGAGCTCATTTGATTATTGGAAGCAAGGTAGCTAATTAAAAGTTTTCTTTAGTGCTTAAAGAATGTGAAGACCACTTACCACTCTAGAGTTTATAACTGATCCCAAGTCTGGTGCCTGATAGATCACTCCAGCAATGATATAGTAATCAGCTAGTGGGATAACTAAAACAGTAGGAAAAAAGGTTTATGAATACAGCTATGTATACAAATTGCTAAACAGACTCTCATAAAAAAACTAAAATCTTGTATTTTCCCATAAGGTGGGGTTTAGCAATTACTGTTTTGGTAAAGCTGTACTAGAAAACAGTCACATCCAATCATTTACCTACCTATGGCTGCTCTGGCAATAATTGAGCAGTTATCACAGAGACTATGAGGCCCACAAACCCCAAGTATTTAGTCACTGGCCCTTTTCAGAAAAAGTATGCCCACTGTTGCCCTCCAGCAGTGCTTCTCAGACTTTAACGTGCATCTGAATTACCTGGGGACGTTGCTAAAATTAGATACTTCTTCAGTAGGCAGAGTGTATTTCTAACAAGTTCCCAAATGATGTCAATACTGTTATCAGTCAACCTTACTTAAAGGGGTAAGACACTAGAGCAAGACAGACTTGGGGTCCAGTGTAAAGACATCAAATGCAATGAGCTTGATTTTGTGGCCCCAGTGCTGGGTCCTAAGGAATAAGATAGCTGCTAGTAAGGCTAGTGCCATCTTGTGTAATTTCTTTACTTTGAATCCTCTCACCATGGAAATCTTGACTTGTCCCTAGTCTTGCCTTAGTTCTAATGTTCTCTTTCACTCTGGGCAGGGACTCTAGATTGTTGATTTTGAAACTAAATTTGGATTCTGGAATCACAACTTCTTTACCAAGTCATTCTCTGAAATCAATGCCAAGTTAAAGGTTGTTGATAAATGTCTTAATGAGGGTATAATTGAGAGATGTAGCTGGAATAACACCCATCTGGCTCCCCTATCTTAAATCTTCTCTTCAGTATAACTTTATTCATGGTCTTGGCTTGATTCTAAATGCCTTCGATTTCTGGTTGTCACTGGAAAAGGTGTCTAGCTCTTTGATTCAAAACCAAATCTGGACTCTATACTCTTCGGTGTTGTTTCTAAACCACGTTTTCAGTAGGTAGTATAACCCAGGTAAGGCTTTTAGTTGGATCCATCAATGAGAATTTTCAATTGATCCTCTATTAATTTGGTACGATTGCATCTACCATGCATTTTGTAACAGAATTAACTCAGTAGACTGAGATGAAAAGAAAAGTTAATAGTGGTTGTCAGCAAAGCCTGAGTCCTGTCCTCTCGCTCTCCTCCCTGGACAGCATGAGCTTCGTCACTCGCTCCACCTTCTCCACCAACTACTGGTCCCTGGGCTCCATCCAGGAATCCAGCTAAGGTGCCTGGCTGGCTCAGCAGCACAACAGCATATGTGCAGGCACCAGTGGTTCTGGTTTCTGGACCTCTATATTCCGCTCCACCAGCTTCCAGGGCAACTTGGGGTGTGGGGGCCTGGCCATGGGGATGGCCAGAGTCTGGCAGGAATAGAGGCATCCAGAACGAGAAGGAGATCATGCAAACCTGAACCTAACTGGTTCAAAGCCTGGCCTCCTACTTGGACAGAGTGAGGAGCCTAGAGACCGAGAACCGGAGGCTGGAGAGCAAAATCCAGAAGAAGGGACCACAGGTCACAGACTGGGGCCATTACTTCAAGACCATCAAGGACCTGAGGGCTCAGATCTTAAATACTGTAGACAATGCCCGCATCGTTCTACATATCGACAATGCATGTCTTGCGGCTGATGACTCTGGAGTCATCCAGAGCTGGCCATGCACCAGTCTGTGGAGAGCGACATCCATGGGCTCTACAAGGTTGATTGGTGATGACACCAATGTCACTTGGCTGCAGCTAGAGACAGAGATTGAGGCTATCAAGGAGGAGCTGCTCTTCATGAGGAAGAACCATGAACAGGAAGTAAAAGGCCTACAAACCCAGATTGCCAGCTCTAAGTTGATCGTGGAGGCAGATGCCCCCAAATCTCAAGACCTAGCCAAGATAATGGCAGACATCCAGGTCTAATACAAAGACTCTGAAGAACCAAGAGGAACTAGAAAAGTACTGTTCTCAGCAGATGGAGGAGAGCACCACAGTGGTCACCACACAGTCTGCCAAGGTTCGAGCTGCTGAGGTGATGCTTAAGAAGCTGAGACATATAGTCCAGTCCTTGGAGATTGACCTGGACTCAGTGAGAAACCTGAAGTCCAGCTTGGAGAACAGCCTGAGGGAGGTGGAGGCCGGCTATGCCGTGCAGATGGAGCAGCTCAGCAGGATCCTGCTGCACGTGGAGTCAGAGCTGGCACTGACCCAGCAGAGGGGCAGCAGCAGGCCCAGGAGTAAGAGGCCCTGCTGAACATCAAGGTCAAGCTGGAGGCTGCGATCGCCACCTACTGCCGCCTGCTGGAAGACAGCAAGGACTTCAATCTTGGTGATGCCCTGGACAGCAGCAATTCCATGCAAACCATACAAAAAACCACCACCCATCAGGTAGTGGATAGCACAGTGGTATCTGAGACCAACAACACCAAAATTCTGAGTTATTAAGCCATCAGAAGCAGTGTATTCTTTGAGAAGCAGGAGGCCAATAAAAAGTCCAGAGGTCAAAAAAAAAAAAGTTACTTGAGATGCTTGATGTTCAGTTGGTATCCCAACTGTGAGGTAGCTTCGATGCGGTGAGTTGTTCTGACTGTTAGTGCTTGAGGAGTTGTCCTTGGGCATGTTGAAAGAGTCCTGGTATCCAACTATAAACTAGTGGAACTTGGCTTTTCAAACATTTCCTACATGATAGTTATACCTGTTGTACCAGCCTCTGCAGATGACTTATTCAACGTGATTATAGTGGACACCAGATTTCTTTTAAAGAATCTAAAAATTTGGTAGGCAGAGGATGTCCAAGCTACCAGCCCTCATTAAAAATCCCTGGCTCAGAGTCTCAAATGGGCTTCCCTGAGCAGACATATTGAATGCAGCTGCATTTCACTGCTGGATGGAGGGCACACTCAGTGTGGCCCTTCACAAGCAAGAGGGAAAGCATAGGAAACTTGCACATGGATTCCTACAGACTCTACTGACATTAGTACTTTTTCCAGTACTAATCTAGCTGCATACCCTTTCTGTGTTTCCACAACGAATCTTAGCTGTAAGTACAACCTACAACCATATGCTAAGTCTGGCGAGTCCTAGAGCATAGTACTGAACATGTATGTGGTCTTGGGGACCCCTCCCCCCAAACAGAAACCAATCAAAAAAACAAGTTAGGTTAGGAAGGAAATAAATCATGGTATTTGAAAAAGAAAACAATGCCTAAAGTTTACACATTTTACCTTGGGCAGGGGACTGCCGCTGCTGCTTTCGAATGATGAAAAGAATGGGCTCTTGGGCATGTAAAAGGATGTATTCGATTCCAACCATCTGACTGAAAACAGAACACAGATATCCAAAGATCTATAAATGCCCTATAATAATTTCATATAACATTCAAATTATTATATAAAAATTTGGCAACACTTTAAATAGGATTAAAACTGCCTATGTTTGGTGTTATAATCTGGCTGTTGAGTAAAACTGGCTATCTTCCCAGACAGGTGGCATATAGATAAAGTAAGACTTGTTTTTAAACAATGAAATTTCTCTACAAAATCGTGTTATAAATTTAAATCTGAGTATTTTCAGTCAGGAAAGTACACCGAAGAATGTCCGTTACAAAAAGGCAACCAAAATGCCATGATGCTTCCTGACTAAATCTACAAATACCTATAAAATATAAAAATAACCATGAAGACTCAACTATATACACTACCAAACTAGAAAATCAAAAACTTTTTCCTCAACCCAACAAATTTTTTTAACCTGACAGATTATGTTCAAAAGCAACACTAAGTTGTCCCAATAGCTGTATTTGCCCCATAACAAAAGCAATTTAAAATACGACACAAATTTAATTTTATAAGCCCCTCCTCAATATTTAGCTGACAATAGGAAAATTATATCAACAGTTGTTTCAAATACTTTTATAATATAAAATAGATATAGAAGAGACAATTATTACAGTTCCCTGGTTGAGAATAACAGTAGCATTGCCAAAATCACCCAACAGATTGAAATCAAAACTTGTTAACATTTTAAGTAAATATTATGAAGTTATACAGAAAAGACCTCCGTTAAAAGTGAATACTAATAATTACCTTGCATGTGAAATTTGTACAAACCCAAACAAAACTCCAGTTTTTCTTCTAAAAGTTCTACCCTGCACTTCATGATCCACAGCTTGAAAGAACTGTTCACTGCAAAACTTGTATTTGGTAAAAATGCTACCTTCTTAAAATAACTTACTTCAAGTGTTCTAATGTCAGCCTCTGCATTTTGACCACTTCATTATTACATGTTCTGTCATAAAAAGGATTACTTCTTTCTGAAAAGTAATCCAAGACACTACCACTGTTCAAAATAGGGATCCAAGAGCTGTCAACCCAAGAAATTCCCAGCAGATTGTCTACAGGAAAGAAAACAAAACAATAAAGGATTAGAAAAAAAGAATTCAATCCAACAAACATTTATCATACATCTAACGTAGTAGGTACCATGAATATAAGGATGACATGGATCTAATCAACACACTCTCATGATGTAACAAAAGAGATTATTCAAGAAAGCAATAGCATGATGTAAGCGTTATAATAAAGACATGGTGAAACCCGTCTCTACTGAAAACACAAAAAATTAGCTGGGCACGGTGGCAGATGCCTGTAATCCCAGCTACTTGGGAGGCTAAAGCAGCAGGAGAATCACTTGGCTCCAGGAAACAGAGGTGTAGTGAGCTGAGATCGCACCACTGCACTCCTGCCTGGGCAACAGAGCAAGACTCAGTCTCCAAAAAAAAAAAGATATGAAGAAATGTGTTATGAGACTATACAGGAAGGAGCAGAATAATTTACCTGAGGGAATGAAAATTATTTTTCATGGAGTGAGAAGGTGGGTTTTAGCATAAAATGTTAAAGAATAAATAGAAACTTACATAGAGAAAAGAGCAAAGTAATTCCAAGCAGAGAGAATGTATATACAGAGGTATAAAAATATAAAGTATATTATATCTTTAGAGAATAATTTCATTAGGTGAAGAAGTGGTAAGTTTTAAAATTTAGAAAGGATTTAATTGGAAATCCTTATATGCTGGCAAAGAATTCAAAATTTTCAAACAACATGTATGCCCAAGAGAACACATTCATAGCCACTAGTTTAAGATCTCTCAATTAGGGATAGAGAAGTTAGGAAGCTATTGTTGTAGATGAGATGATAATGACGTAAAAGCTAAGGGATAAACAGGAAGTAGAATGCCCTTAACTACAGCCACACAGTTTCACATTTAGAGTAGAATTAAATCATAGCTTTTAAAAAGACATGATAAATAGAGCTAGATACTTTTAATAAATGGGCTTTTATTGCCTAATGGCTTTGATGATGCTTCATACCACCGACTGTACTGAACACCACTAGGTGTAAATCATGAACATCAAAATGCCTATACAATACTGGTTGAAAACCTTCAGTCTCTCTTATACTATTATTACCTCTGGCATCTTCAAAGAAGTCAGACCTAATTCAAGGTTTTGAGCAAAATGACTCAACTGAGAAAAATTATATAAAGGTAAAGTGTACTTTATGTGCTATACAGCAGGAGACAGATAAAGTATGTTAATAACTGAATAATTAGTACAGACCATTTAGATGGTCCATCATAACTGGATCATGCAATAACCAAATATACAACACACCAGGAAATAAGATTCTGGAAAGAGTCTTTGTAATGAAAAGCAACTAAAGACAACCCTCATTCTCAGCTTTAAATACTACAGTGCAATTATTAACATAGGTTTATTTACAGTAAAACTACTTATACATTTATTTCCTTAGGCATGATTATATTAAAGTATTTCTAGAAGGACAGTTTTGGTTTGTTTTTCACAGGACACTATGTCTATATGGTGCCATAATCAATTATTGATAATAGTGTTAACAACATACATAAGTTCAGCAGAGGTGGAATAATCCACAAAAACAAATATATGTGTAATTACAGATCCTACCTACAAATAATTATGGATAGTTAATAGATTCACTTAGGGAAATGATCACAATGAATCTGTCTTGGATAGATTGAGTTTAAGTATAGAATCAGACTCTCAGAATTAGAAGGAATCTTAAATGTCATCTCCTCCATGTGACTTTAGTAAATTCTCCCTGTAAGGTTTTCTTTACCAGGCTGTTTCTATACTTATGAAACTCTTCATAATGAAGAAGTAAGCATTTACTTCTAACCTATTTTCCTTGTCTAGTGAACTAATTCAAAGAGGAAAAATGAGACATACATGACATATAAAACCAATGCAAATGGAAATAATCCTATTTGTCATTTTTGAACACTGACTTTGTGCCTGGCCCTGTTCTAATCACTTTACTACACAAAAACTCAAAGAGTTTGGTAGTATATTACTATTTTACAGATGAAGAATCTACAGCATGGGAAGGCTAAGTAACTTGTCCAAGGTCACAGAGCTACTAAATGGTGGAACTGAGATTTGAATCTAGGTAGTCTAGCTCTACACATCACAGTCGTACACACTATACTGACTCAAAATGAAAATGCCCACTACAGAGATATTAAGAACTTGTGAGAGAAGCCAGAGGTCATACCATAAATTTGAAGACCAAAGAACAATAAATGCTGTTCTAGAAAGGATGCAGTCTCATAAAACACATTTCCTCTTCTTCACCCCTCTTGCCACTGTTATTTATTTAATCTTCCAAATGTCACTTGGACAACAGCCTCCTATTGGGCTCCCTGCCTCTAGGTCTTCCCTCAATCCTATTTGGCCTTAATAACGCTATGCTTGCAAAATAATCACATTATGTCACATCTTACTGCAAGAATGGTGGTGCACACTTACTATCCAAAAGATTAAGGTCCAAATTCCTTAATATGGCATTTCACAATCTAGCTACACTAGATTCTCACTTCACTGCCCACAATTGTCCACCACATAGCAGAATGGCACAAGGAAATAAAACTTCAGTAAGTTAATCTCCTTGTGCCTTGGTTTCCTCACCTATAAAATGGGATCATAATAGTATCTACATACTAAGGTTACATATGTAAAATGCTTAGAACATTGTAATAACCCAATAAATACTACTTGGGATGATGATGGTGTTGGTGGTGGCTTTTCTCTATGTTTTCACAGCAATCCTTATACACTTTTATTATCATAACCTAGAAGCACAAGCATCTTCCCATTAAATTATGAGTTTTTAGAGAACTGGGGCTGTGTTTTACTCATCAGGAACCAATATAAGACCTGATTCAAAATAATCAGCAAATGTTGATTAAATTCATGATTGAGGACCAAGACAAGTACTACATTGGTCAGTGATTTTGCTCAATCCATTTATGAACTCAAGTATCCAAGAATATTCTTCTAGAAAATGGTTAAGAGGTAAGAGTTATGTTAAGAGTTAGGTAAGAGCTGAGGTAAGAGTTATGGTCTACGGCTATGAAAATGAAATTATCTGTTGCACTTGGAGATTATCTGTGAACCCAGCCCCATAAAAAGAATACATTACCAAGTCAGGCAGATTCTAACCACTTTCTACCATCTCTGTTGCTACCACTTTAGTCCAAGCTATGTCCAAACCTTCCTGCATTATTGAAATGGCCTCATAACTGGTTTCCCTAATTCTACCCTTACTCTCTTATGCTGTTCCCAGCAGCCAGTGCATTCCTAAAAAAAAATCATTACCACATCATTCTTCTGATGAAACCCTCCAATGGCTCTCCATTTTACTCAGAGGAAAAGCCAAAGACCTTATCATGGCTTTCAACATCTTTCTGATCTCATCTCCTTCCCACATCCTCTCTCACTTCCCTCCAGCCACACTGGCCTCCTTGCTGTTCCTTTAACACACCAAATACACTCTCAAAGTCATTACCATGATCCCAACAAATCTAAATTGTAAGTTAAAAAACTATACAAACTAAATATTTGAAAATAGTCTGATAAACTAAATGTTTCTCTTTTTTATTTTGTAGCAAGGCAACATGTTGACATAGCCCAAGCAGTCTAACAGCATTCTAACAATCGGCAAGGATGAAGTCAGGCATCTGAAACTCCCACTTATAATGAAAGAAAGGTATGTAAAATCGTGATCCAGAAGTGTTGAAGATCACAGGATAACTATAAATGAGAATGTTTGTAATAAATGTGCTAGACTCCAATCCAGTTAATACAGAAAAAGCCGTCTCAGGTCGGGCGCGGTGGCGTGAGCCAGCACTTTGGGAGGCCGAGGCGGGTAGATCACCTGAGTTCGGGAGTTCGAGACCAGCCTGACTAACATGGAGAAACCCGTCTCTACTAAAAATATAAAATTAGCCCGGCATGGTGGTGTACACCTGTAATCCCAGCTACTCGGGAGGCTGAGGCAAGCAAATCGCTCGAACCCGGGAGGTGGAGGTTGCGGTGAGCCAAGATCGTGCCATCACCCTCCAACCTAGGTAACAAGAGCGAAACTCCGTCTCAAAAAAAAAAAAAAAAAAAAAGAAAAGAAAGAGAGAAGAAGAAGTCATGGCATCTCAAACACTTCCCTTTAAAAATCAAGTACTGTATATACGAACAAAAACAACTCTACATGCTCCCCAAGATCAAGCAGTAATTAATGGGTGGCATTTCCATATAGTTATTCACTGATTGATTAAATATTTGAGTACCTCTACAGTTCAGCTGTGAAAAAGATACGACCCCTGCCCGTAATAATTGATGGATGTTCGATGTAAAGTATTATCGACTCAAAAATAAAGCTTACAACAGAAAACATTTAAGATTCATGCCCAGGGACACGTGGGGCGCGATCGTATTAGGCAGTCACCATGCCAACTCCCAAGACATGAATCAAATCAAGTTGGCTCATTACCCTACTCTCTTCTCTACCCAAAGGCCATTCCTTCACCCCAACACAATAGCTCTGTTGTTGCAGAGATATGCGTGTAGAACAATAGTCCAGCTCTGAAGACTCAAAGCCCAGAGCTTCTTCCAACCCCTTCTCTCCTACGCTTCCAAGAGACGCTCCAAGAACTTGGAAAAACTCGTCAACGTTTAGCTAGATCACAGCCTTAGGTAGTCCACAAAAAACACTGAGAGAAGCTTGAGACCTAACACAAAGGAACCTGAACCTTGAGCTTGCGAGCTATAGCATCCCAAACTACTCCACAGACAATCAAGAGACAAAGTATAGCAATAAAACATACCTCGAATATCCACCGCCGCCATAATTCCGAAAGCTTTCACAGGTTCTCTTTCCGGCGCAAAGTAAACGTAAGCCTAGGCCGCCGGAAGCAGCGGGTTGAAGAGAGAGCGCAAGGGTGAGGAGGAACGTAGAGCGGAAGACGGGGCGGGGCGGGCAGGAGAGGGGCAAGGCTGGGAGATACAAGCGGAAGAGGAGGGGGCGGGAAGGGAGAGAGGCAGGGAGGTGGAAAACGCGGGGCGGGGCAGGGCGCGGGGCGGGAAACGCGGGGCGGGGCGCTGAGAGGCTTGTGCGGGTGTGCTGGGAAAGACTGGGAGGGAGGGAAAGGCCGAAGGAGAAGAGGAGGGAGGATTACCGGGAAGAAAAATTAGAAGACAGAGTACAGGAAGAATTCTGTCTTGATCTGTGATCGTCAAAAAAAAAAAAAACCAAATTCTGATGCTGTAGAATTGTGCGTGGGAGCGTCTCAATTTTTAAAGCTCCTGGGGTGTATCCATTGAGCTGTTAGATTTAGGAACGATGGTTATTTATATTTTTCACCCAACCTCAGGTATTGGGATGGGACAGGACTCAGCATAGAGAATTTGGGAGGCCTTGGCTTTTATGTGACTAAATCCATTAACAATCTAAACCCATTAAAGAAGCCTCTGAGAAAAATTTCACAAGACAGGAAATGCTTCTGAAGTGAAATATTAATAAGATTAAGAGAAAGAGAATACCCCTGGGTCCCAGAGTAATAGCAAATGTCTACATTCCAAGTAGTCTGGATTAGGTAGCAAGACTCCAAAGAGGGAATGATTCTGTGTACGGGGAAGCTATAGAAAGCCTCAGATTCTCAAGCTCCAGTGTGTCTCTAAAAGCAAAACGATAGAAAAATGTGTAAACAACACACAGATACTGGGAAGAGGATACCAAAATCTGAAGGAGGAATGAGGGTGGGTGCCTACATCTTCTCCAAAACTTAGGTACTGTGAAGACTCCCCAAGAATTTAACCACAACGCAGGGGCAAGAGAGAAAGATCATGAATTTAACTGGGATTTTCAACCTCATAGATAAGGAATTCAAAATTTTTAAACCTCAGTAGAATAAAAGTACATGGCCTGTACATTTCAGTTTGGGGATTTTCTGCCTGAGATGGTATGTGTAAAATAGGTATCCCAACAGAAGTATATGCATGCACAGAGTATAATTTGAGAGAATTTTTCAGGAAGGAAATTTTCAGGAGGGCCTGGTTGGGACACTAGTGGGAAGATGTTGCAAAAAGGAGGAGTATCGTGCCCAATAGAAAGAAGTGTGATCGATACATCAAGGTTTTTGTTTTGTTTTTCTAGTTTTTTGTTTCTTGGTGTTTTGTTTAGGCTAGAAGGAGATTAAGAAGAATAGTGACAGAACATGCATCTATAGATAATAAAACACATGGTATGCATGATAAATGAGACCTGGAAGCTAAACCTTTATCTTGTAGGCAATAGGAGAAATGTGATCAAGCTTCCATTTTAGAAAGACTACTTGAGGAGGATGAGTTGGAGGTGTTTGTAAGACTCAAAGCAGGGAGTCCATTTAGGGGATTCTTGCAAAAAGCAGTGGTAGCTGAGGGGAAAGAGAGGATTAAAGATATTTAGGTGATAGAATCAAAAGGGAATTAGTGACTAATAAATGGGCTTGATAAGGGAGAGAGAATAATTAAAAAAAGATTTTCAAGATACTGGTTTATAAGACAAGTGCCATTAATCGGATTAGGAATAACAAGTAATAAGTAAGTGAAAAAAGAGGTAGTGATTTATTTCTGATCATGACCATGTTGCTCATGAAGTATCTGCAAAACATCCTGTTAACCAGGGTATCTTAGCCTTTGCACTATGGATATTTTGGGCCAGATCATTCTTTGCTGAAGGCGAATGTTTGTTTAGTAGCAGTCCTGGCTTCTACCAACTAGATGCCAATAGCACCCCCTCTCAGCAAAACTATTTCCAATTGAAAACCACTGCTATACACTGGTATCTTTAGGAATATGAAGTCAAAGCAGAAGAGTTTCGAGAAGAAGGAGTACTCAACAGCATCAAGGAAACAAGTGAGGTAAGGTAACAGCCAAGAAGCAGGCATTGGATTTGGTAAATTGGATGCCCATAACAAGGATAATTTCTGTGGAATGGTAGGAAGGGGCAGAAGCCAGAGGAAGATATGTTCAGGAGTAAAAGGCGGTGGCATTGGGTGTAAACTGTGCTTTCAAGAAGCTTGGCTGAGAGGGAAGGCTAGAGCTAGAACATTACCTAGAAGGGAATATGGAAATAATAATAGGGAAATGTGAGTATGTTGTTAGATAATGTGAAAGACCCAAAGAGAATATCTCCAGTTTATCTTAAAATTGTTCATCCATTCATCAGTCAGTCATCAAGTATTTAAAGCCTGCTATATGCTTTGCTCAGCTCTCATTTCAGAAGATAAGTCAGGAAACAGACAAAGCCCCTGGCTTCAAACAGCCAGCAGCTCTGATGGAAAAGAAAGACCATGAGCAAGTAAACAAATAGAGAAGAACATTACAGCCTCACACCTGTAATCCTAGCACTTTGGGAGGCCAAGATGGAAGGATCTCTTGAACCTAGGAGCTGAAGAGCAGTCTTGTCAACATAGTGAGACCCCATCTCTATTTCTCTTATATTAATTGTTTCAATTAATAAAGAAATATAAATAAAAAAGAAGAGTATTGCAGATTGTGGTAACAAAAACAAGAGAAGACGAGATAGGGAGGAAGCCACTTTGGATAGGATGGTCAGGACAGGCCTCTGAGGAAGTGATACCTGAGATGAGACCTGGAAGATGAGAGTGAATCACTCATGTGAACAGCTGCAGCACAAGCACTTCAGGTAGAGGGGACCATGGAATCTACATTGAGAAACAGGGTGGTCTCAGAACCATAGAAAGGCCAGTGTGAGCTGGATTGTATGAGTGAAGGAGGAATGGTGGCAAAAAGGAGACTGGGATTGAAGGCAGGGGCCAGATGATAGAGAGTCTGGTCGATATTTTTTATTCAAAGAAAATAGAAAGCTCTTAAAAGATTTGAAGGAGTAGAATGCCACAAAGGTATTAGTTCTGACTGGAAATTTGTTTACGGATGTCCAAAGTATTTGCTGTGCTTATTGAGCCACTTACTATGGATGAGGCACTGTGCTAAACACTTTGTTCCCTCAAAACAACTTTGTGAGGCAGGTTACTCCCATTTTTAAATGAGGAGACTGACTGAAGCAGATGAGCTGGCTTCTCGCCAAACTTATTATCTACTTGGGTATACAGCTATGCTATATATTCCACCCCCCACCCCCCCACCATCCCCCCACCCCCCACCCCCGTTCCACCTGGATGGAGCTATATAGCCAGTTCTCATCAAAGGACTGTGAATGGAAGTGATAAGTGTTACCTCCAGGCCAAGGTAGTGAAAAACACTGGTTCCATATTCACCTTCTCTCTATTCACCAGCTAGATGCCAGAAAAACCTAAGGTCATGAATTAAAAGTGGTGGTGCTGAGGGGGAGTTGGGGGTGGGGTCTCTGAATGACTGACCACAGGTGCTGAACCACCTTGCTAACCTAAACTGGATCCAAAGCAAGAAATTAGATTTTATTGAATTAAAACACAGACACACACATACACGAAAAATTTTGCTATGTATTATCTCCTCCATAAAATCGGTAATACTGATGTAATCTATTTTCTGTAGGATATGTTAAAATGTGTACCTGCCTCCCCTATATGCAGTGTGACCTTTTGAAGCTTTATGATTTGGAGACTTAGATGGAATGTAAGTGTGAGAATGCAACTGAAAGGGAAAAAAAAAAGATCTTCAGTAAGGAAGTGGGAATGATTTCTGATTGGTTAAAGATGAAATGATACTTGTGGATACTCATCTTCCATCATAGGATCACCATCTAGATAAACAGCTTTTTTTCACACAAGCTCCCTTTAAATACCAGACGCCATGATCCTCATTACTATGTTTTGCTTTCTCTAACATTCTCTTCAATATTCTAAATTTACACAGGTCATGTCATCCCACTTTGTACCTATAGAAATGTGTGCCTTTTCTTATAGGAATACCTCTATGATTGCAGGGCCTGAACTCAGATTCTTTACTAAAAAAGAAATTCTCTAGACTGTAAACTCTGTGAGGACATGGTCATGTCTGTGTTTGCCTAGTGTTACTTACTTAGTCTCCTGCAGGGTGTTTTTTATATAGTAGACGTTCAACAAATATTTGTTGAATGAACAAATTCATGTATAAATGAATGGATGATAGGGTGGCCCTCAGATAAATAATAAACTTCAGTAATTCAATAATAAATGAAATATGAGATTGTTAATGGAGATTAATTTATGGGACATTATAAGAAAATTCTTAAAATCTCTCCTGATGTTAGAATAATGCCAAATGCACATCAACTTTATTGACACTAATATTCTAAACAAAAACAACATGGTTATATTTTGTTTGGTGTCAAAATGTAGCAGGAAAGGCCATGGGAAACGGATCTACCAAACACCCGAACACCGAATACAGAAGGAAAGAGTTAGTTTATTATAGCCAGGAGCTGAGGAAATGATCTGTCCAAATTCAGCTCATCTAACAAAAAAGGTTCTGCCTTTATATAGGCCTATGCTTTAGATATTACATGTGGAAGAAACTTATGTTTATAGCTTTAGAAATCACATATGAAAGGGTTCTGGTTTACAGTTTTGGGACTCACATGTGAAAAGGTTTCTGTTTACAGTTTCAGGAATCACATATGAAAGGGTTCTGGTTTACAGTTTTAGGACTCACACATGAAAAGTTTTCTGGTTTGATCTTTTAAGTAAAAATAGTGCCTTAGCGCCATTTTTTTTTTTTTTTTTTTGGAAACCTCTGCGCCATGAGAGCCAAGGGGAGGAAGAAGCGAATGCACAGGTTGAAGCGCAAAAGAAGAAAGATGAGGCAGAAGTCCAAGTAAACTGCTAGCTTGTTGCACCGTGGAGGCCACAGGAGCAGAAACATGGAATGCCAGACGCTGGGGCTGCTGGTACAAGCTGTGGGACTGCATGCTACTGCCTAGAGCTTGTCTCAATGGATCTAGAACTTCATCGCCATCTGATCGCCGATCACCTCTGAGACCCACCTTGCTCATAACCAAAACTGCCCATGTTGGTCCTTTGCCCTGGACCTGTGACATTCTGGACTATTTCTGTGTTTACTTGTGGCCGAGTGTAACAACCATACAATAAATCACCTCTTCCACTGTCTTAGCTGAAGAATTAAAAAAAAAAAAATAGTGCCTTCCGGAGAGTTTCCCCAAGACCAAGCCTGCCATCTACAGGAAGGTGAAACAGGAGGCGCCAGTCGGTCAGCCTTTTCTTCTATTGAAATGCAGTGTGATAGTCAGAGGGGAAGTTGATCTGAGATGCCTGGGTCTCCTTCTTCACTATCAGGAAAGTATTTTAGCAAATGACAAATGTGTGAGGTGTTTTTCCTTCTTATTTAGTGAGGGAAAGTCCAGCTACTTCATTATACAAGACAGGGCAGAAAATTGCCTTAGAAATACTGAGGAATTCTTTTGGAAAAGTTACCTTGGAAACTCTGAGATTGGCCCCAGTGGTCCAGGGAGAGGTATGGTACCAATTTTTTTGTGATTTCACAACCCCTTAAGGCAAATGCCAAAACCTGACCTGAGGCAGTAATTTTGAAAGCAGCTGTTCACCTTAGGAAGTGGCTGTAATCATGAACCAAAAAAAAATCTAATCACTAAGCTTTAACCCTAGAATCCTAAACTTAAGAATACAAATAAGCTTGGTCCAATCAGAATCATCTTCCCTCAAAGAACCTTTGTGGATTTTCCTCTCATTGCAGGTTAGTTGTCAAGGGCTCATGAGATTACACAGCGCTAACTTTAAGTAAGACTCCAAGAGGCATCAGAAAGCAGTAACAAAGACAAACTAGATAATCATACTCCAGTATGGCATTAGAAGATATTTAACAACCCCCCACACTCTTTGGGGCGAGTATGCCCCTGAGATGCTTGGTTAATTCTGGAGCAGAGCAAAGAGAAGTATCCCAAAGAAGATCCTTGACTGTCAACTCAATACAGCAGATAGGAGCTCAAAGTCAAATTGCTGTATCTGAAGTAACAATCCTAGCAAACCCTGAAAAGGAGGTGGCTGTGGCAATATCTTGGAAATCTGCTGGAAGTTCTTACTTTACACTTACGAACCTGTGGGCAGAGGATTAGACAGTTTCCTGAAGAAAAATGCAGGGAAGAAAGTAGTAATTCTGGGACCTTATCAGTAATAAAATAGATGAATGTATTCTCATACTGTCCTTTTAATCTGGGCTATATCTATGCCCATGTCTCCCTTTTTAATCACATTTGTTTCTTCTTTTTTTAATGTATGAATGTCACCAAAGATTTATCTAATTTGATTCTATTTTTAAAGAATGAACATTTATCTTGATTAATTAATTTATTGTATTTTTTCTGTTTCACTTATTTCTGTTCATATTTTTGTTCATACTTTTATTCTTTCTATTTCCTTTGGCTTTATTCTGTTTTCTTTTTCTAACTTATTGAGATGAACATTAATTAATTAATCTTCAGTTTTTATTTGTGACATAGTAAAAAGCCCTATAAACCTGCATACCTCAACCATACCTCAGCTTTCTGTAACCCAAATATAACAGGCAAGCAGTCCAAAGCCAGGCCATCTTGGCCCCTGCGACTTGTAATTTCCACCCTACCAAGACAATGTGTAAACAAATGCTTATCTTGACTTTTGTGAACTGCTTAAGTAACAATCAGAATGTCAAAAGTCCCCTGGCCCTTGGAATGTCCAGAGCCCCTCACCCTCATCTTCGCCCAGGAATCCACTGGAATGTCCAGAGCCCCTCACCCTCATCTCCGCCCAGGAGGTGATTTACAGACTCTACTAGCCCTCGGAATGTCTGAAGCCCCTCACCCCCACACCTGTCCCTCAGCATCACTCCTGAGGTGGTTGTATGGGTATAAAGGTCTTGACACCCTCCTTTCGGGGCCACGGGTTGGAGAGACGTCAGTCCTCTGCGGCCATCGGCAATAAAGACCCTGCAATTTGGCATACTTTTGTCTTGGTGTTGACTTTCTCTGCTCACTCCAGTACAACATATTATTATTATTATTATTATTATTATTATTTATTTTTTTTTTTTTTGAGACAAAGTCTCCCTCTGTTGCCCAGAGATGCAATATTGGCTCACTGCAACCTCCACCTCCGGGGTTCAAGCAATTCTCCTGCCTCAGCCTCTGGGATTACAGGTGCCCACCACCACGCCCAGCCAATTTTTTTGTATTTTTAGTAGAGACAGGGTTTCACCATGTTGGCCAGGCTGGTTTCCAACTCCTAACTTCAAGTGATCTGCCCCCCTCAGCCTCCCAAAGTGCTAGGATTACAAGCATGAGCCACTGCGCCAGGCCTTCTATTCATTTCTTAAGTAAGCATGTAAGGCTACAAACTTTCCCCCAAAGAAACACTTTAATTGCATATCTTAATTTTTGATGTAAAGTATTTTCATTATCATTTAGTTCTAAGTGTTTAAGTTTTGATTTGATTTTTTCTTTGATTTATGAGTCTTTTTTAAATTCCAAGGTATATGGAATTTTAAATTTTATCATTTTGTTATTAACTTTTTTTTAAGACAGAGTCTCGCTCCATTGTGATTCTCCTGCCTCAGCCTCCCCAGTAGCTAGGATTACAGGTGCACGCCACCATGCTTAGCTAATTTTTTGTATTTTTAGTAGAGATGGGGTTTCACCGTATTGGACAGGCTGGTCCCAAACTCCTGGTCTCAGTTGATCCACCCACCCCCACCCAGCCTGTTAATTTCTAACTCAATTGCATTGTTCTCAAGGAACATGTTCTACAGAATACCTGTTCTTTAAATTTGGTTTAGATTTGCCTCATGCCTTATATGATCATATATGCTTAAGAAGGCAATGCATCCTTTAGGTGCTGGGTACAGAATCCAGCAGTGTTAGACACCCCAGCTTCTCAATACTGCCTTTTCTCAGTCTCCACAGCACTATCCTCCGCTAATATTTTTGCCACCTCTCAGACTATTTCTTTTCTATTCCTTGCACTGGCTTCTCTTCCTGTTTTACTTATAAGACCTCTAATCCTCAGATCTTCCTATCTTTCCTATCTTCCTGCTTTTCACCCTCTTCTCTGGATGATTTAATTCACAATATGGCTGCAGTTTTCACCTATGTTATCATGGCTCACAAGGCAGCCTAATCTAGAACTCTCTTCTGAGCCGCAGGAACATATTTGTAACTGCATACTGGATAGCTCCAACTTGCTGTTCTGTCTCAAAGTACAAGAGATTCACTCTTACCTGTATTCTTGATCTTAGCTTAGAAACCTTGCCACTCCTTCTTCCTTACCTTCCACACTAATCTAGTGCCAAGTCTTGTCCATTCTTCTTAGGCATCTCTCTTGAATCGGGCTTCTCCTCTGCATCTCTACTGCTATTCTTTTCATCCCAATACCCATTCTGTCTTGCCTGAACATTGTTGCCAGGGTAATTTTCCTATAAATAGTGTTTTCCTGCTCTAAAAGCTTTACTGACTCTATTTTCAGCCCACAGCATGAAATGGAAGTGGGCCCCAACCTACTTTTCAGCATTATCTCTCAACCCCAAATCACCACTGCACACACTGAACCCCTGCCACACTGAACTTCTCACAGATCCCTGGACTGTAGGAGATGTTTATGTCTCTGGGTCTTTGGACATAGTTCTACCTGGAAACTTGAAATGCTATTGTCTATCCTCACTCACACCCTTAACCCAGTACGCAGGAGAGCATATGTGCAGGCACATACGCATACACACAAACATACATTTATCTGGAAAATTCTACTCATGTGCAAGCAAGGTTAGAATATGTAAAAAAAAAAAAAAACTTGAAAAAAAGGTTTATTATTCTGTAGATGCGGACAATTGATGATTAACCAAATTTTAGTTGGAGACAAACAGGTGGGTAGGGAGAAGGCAGGAAACAGGAAGTCACATGTCAACAAATAGTTGCCTTCTCTTCGTCATCTCTCAGCTGCCTTGTTAGGAAATTTTCTTAAGCCACCATAAAATAACATGTTCAATTCCACTTCTTCTCAGACACCTCGCTGCCCAGGCATTTGGCTAATTGGATGACTCTATATGGATGACTCTATATTCCAATTCACTTTCATGGTACTTTCCCCTGGGATTGGTCACCTGCTAACCCTGATACCAGGCTTGTCTTTCTAGTAATTATGTTGTTTGTATTCTCTAGTAATTATCTCCTATTGAGTTTTCCTGAAGTTTACACTTATTTCTAAACCTACAATACATGGACATAAAGAAATATGCTATTTTCATAGGCTCATGTATAGTGCATATTTATATAAGAATATTTACCAGATATTTATTAATAAGAAAATTTCTGGGTTTTTGTTCAATTTCCTGCCAGATGAAAGTGACCCTCTCCCTACCAGTGTCTGTCCATGTGAGTATGGCTTTATGTGACTTTGACACATAAAGTGAGCTGATTCTTTACATTTCTGTGGGTGGTCAAGAGTAAGATTCAATGTCATTTCACAGATCAGGATTAAAAGAAGATTTTAGGCTGGGCACACCGGCTCACACCTATAATCCTAAAACTTTGGGAGGCCGAGGCTGGTGGATCACCTGAGGTCAGGAGTTTGAGACCAGCCTGGCCAATATGTTGAAATCCCATCTCTACTAAAAATTTTTTAAAAATCAGTTGAATATGGTGGCATACGCCTTCAGCTACTTAGGAGGCCAAAGCAGGAGAACTGCTTGAACCTGGGAGGTGGGGGTTGCAGTGAGGCAAGACGGCACCATGGCACTCCAGCCTGGGTGACAGAGCAGACCCCAACTCAAAAAAAGAAAGAAAATATTTTAAAACTTCACTATCAGCCAAATAAACCTTAACAGCAGGGGGAAAAAAAAACATTGAAAATAATAGACTTTATGACACAGTGTCTTTTCTTGTCTCCAGTTTGTGCTAAGTTACAGTTAAATGCAAATGAAGAGTATCAATGTATGTAATTTTTAGATATACAGTATACCCAAGTAAATAATGTAAACCCATACTGTATATGTGTTAACATCAGGGCTTTTTAAAAAATATGCTATGTACAAACCTGAAAATATTTGTCTGATTCATGGACTGATACGCAAACAATTTGTCTTTTCAGACTTCATTTATTTATGCATTCAGCTGTCAGTTGTGGCTGGGTACAGAATGGCCATATAATTCAATATTGTGATACAAAGTGAAAAATGAAGAAATAGATGCTATAAGTTTACAGAATATCAGTCAGCTCTAAAGCCCCCATGGAGGTGTAGAATAATGGGAAATGCTTCTATTCTTAACATGCTTAAGTTTGTATTTTAGATAAGACATATATGTACACATATATACATATGTGTACTTATGAATAAGACATATGTGTACACATATATATACCCAAAGATGAAACAAGTAATTCATAATTTTTGTTGCAAATCTATTATTCCTCTTACCAGAAAACTGTATCCACATATAAGAATTTGTCAGATCTCAAAAGCAAGACTGGAAATCATAGTGATCACTGTATATTTTGATATAGAATGAAAATAAATTTAACTTTGAGGTATAGTTGAAATTGAAGTAAATTAGATGTGAAATTAGAATGAGTAAGTTCGAAGTGGTAATAAAAATAAGCCTTGTATGTATAAATTCAATGAAAGTACTTTTCTCCATACAGGCATAGCAAATATAGGTAGAAAGATTTTACAAAGCTATTATGGGGACAAGAGTTAACTTTATTTTAAAAGCGAATCTGCCATGTAACTTCGAACCAACCCTGAGTTTGGGAATGCCTACGAAATGGCTAGCTGATATATTACTCTTCATGTAGAAGCATCTATTTATTGTAGGTTTCCTCCAAAACAACCCTTGTTGTCACAGAAATCACAAAGCTGCCTACACATTCCTTCCAGAGCACGTATGTTTTCTTCTCAAGATATAAGCCCTGGGTCTGGGGGCTTGAGGTGCAGAGATCTACCTATCTCATGTATGCCCAAAACTACATTTCTGTCTGTAAGTTCCCCACAATAAATTATCCAAAATCAACAAAGTGGATTTATCCACTTCCTTCTTTGGTTTTTCATCACCTTTGGCATTTAGAAAATGCCACCTTTGGCATTTTCATCACCTTTGGCATTTGGTGATTTCATCACCATTGGCAATGAAGGCTTACATTGGAGAATGAGAACTCAGATGTCAGTGTGGAGGGTGGATTGGATGCATATTAAGGAATACTTCCTAATAATCCAAACAAGAGATCATGGTGAACTAAACTAAGGCAGGAACTATCAAAGTAATAAAGATACAGATGTTGGAGGGGTAAAAGAAGAAATATTCTCCCCATCTTCCCCAGGCACACAGGTGCAAGCCCTTCTGTGGGCTACTGGGTACATGCAAAAGTGGTAGGTGGTCAGCTAAAGAATGCTGTCATGAGTTTTTCACACTTCAGTGATTTTTCTTGCTGTGAGTTCTTTACCAATCCAGATGGGGAATCATCACTTGTGACTTCAGAGGAAAGAGTAATTGCAAAATTCATTAAGTTTCTGAATGAAGATGTGTAATGTCTTCCAAGAAAAAAATTAAACCACCATGGGGCAACGACTCTCATCTGTACAATTTAAAGTTATGAAGTGGGTCATTGCTTAGTATCTCATATCTCATTTACATGTAACTAATACATAATCATTCTCCATCTGGCTAAAATTAATCACATTATTCTTTGTGCCAGGAAAAATATTTGTTTCATTTTAGAGGTTTTGGTATGCTTTCAAATGTAGTCTAATGTACATCTGAATTATTCATTCTCCTTTTCTTGAAATATTTGAATCTTACTAAAATGAAAAGAAAAAGTAGAATATATGGTATATTCAATAAAAGTTCTCAGCTTGGGTGTGGTGACTCATGCCTGTAATCCCAGCACTCTGGGAAATCACGGTGGGCAGATCACTTGATCCCAGGAGTTAGAGACCAGTCTGGGCAACATGTCAAAAACCCATCTCTATAATATTAACATATATATACACATATACTCTCCCTCTCTCTCTCTCTCTCTTTATATACACACTCTCTCTCTCTCTCTCTTTATACACACACTCCCTCTCTCTCTCTCTCTCTCTCT
>PVKP010012247.1:0-58921 GCA_004027715.1 Plecturocebus donacophilus | reverse complement strand
GTTTCCTGGGGATCACCTGCAGCAGCTGCAGAACAGGAAAGGTTGCTACCAGTTTCTTCTTCTGCTATCTATGTCCCAGAAGGATGCCCGCCAAATGTCAGTCTGATCTCTCCTTTATGAGGTGACTCTTTGGATATACGGGGGTCAGGGAGCTGCTTGAGGAGACAGTCTGTCCTTTATAGGAGCTCAAGTGCTGAGTAGTGAGCTCCGTTGTCCATTCAGAGCTGCTGGGCAGGTACGTTTAAGTCTGCGGCAGCAGAACTCATATACCCTTTTTTTCCCCCTCAAGTGTTCTGTCTCGGGGAGTTAGGGCTTTATTTATGAGTTTCCGGTGTGCTGCTGCCTTTTGTTTTCTTTTCAGGGCTGCCCTGCCCAGCAAGGAGGCAGCTCAGTCACTGTCTGCCTGCAGAGGCTTTGCCGAGCTGCTGTGGGCTCCGCCCAGCTGCCGTGTGAACTTCCCTGCAGTCCTGTTTATATAGGTGTAATTAGATCTGCCTCGGCAATAGTGGCCCGCCTCCATAATGGCGGGTTGCCTTGGCAACGGCAGGCTGCCTCCGCAATGGTGGACTACCTCTGTAGTGGTGGAGTGCCCCGTAATGGCGGACGCCCCTCCCCCACAGAACTGGACCGTCCCGGGTTCAGCTGTGCCCGCTGTGAAACTCTTAACCAAGAGCATTTCCAATTGCTGTTTTAGCCGAGCCTGATCACCTGGCTCGCTGTCTCAGAGCCTTTTTTTAGTTGAATGATCGACTCCCAGGTGTGCCAGTCGCCTGTTGAAAAGGCGCCGGGATCTGTGTGATTTCCCCTGCGGGGACACACTGCACAGGCGGAAACCGTGGCGCTGAGATTCGTAGCGCTTTTTTGCCTGGGAATCTCCTGGGCTGGCTCCCTGATTCAGTCCCCTTTTTAATCTGCCTTCCCGTAGCTCCACTCGCCAGTTAAAAGGGCACGCAGACCAGTGTATTTTGTATGGAGAACTGCCACACCGGGGCGCCGGCAAAGCAGCCGCGCCGGCCAAAACAGCCGCACTGGCGACCTGTGGGGCTGCTCCACCTGGGAATCTCCTGGTCTGGGGGTAATGAAAATCCGTCTGGAAATGCGGCGTCCACTCACCCTCTGCACTTTCACTGGGAGCTGCAATCCTCAGCTGCTCCTAATCTGCCATCTTGGATCTCTCTTTCAAGGTTCTTAGTTTCTTTGCATTGGGTTAGAACATGTTCTTTTAGCTCACAGAAGTTTCTTATTATCCACCTTCTGAAGCCTGATTCTGACAGATCATCACACTCATTATCCGTCAGGTCTTGTTCCCTTGCTAATGAGGAGCTGCAATCCCCTGTAGGAGGAGAGGCATTCTGATTTCGGGTGTTCTCAGCCTTTTTGCACTGGTTTCTTCCTGTTTTTGTGGATTTATCCACCTGTCGGCTTTGTAATTGCCGACTTTCAGATTGGGTCTCTGAGTGGACGTCAGGCTTGTTGGTGATAAAGTTTTTTCTGTTTCTTAGTTTTCCTTCAGTGGATGCCCCTTCCCCACAGAGCTAGGTCTTCCTGGGTTCAGCTATGCTTGCTGTGAAACTCTCAGTCCTCAGCGCTTTCAATTGCTGTTCTCCTTGTGGCAATGGGACCAGCCGAACCGACTAAAAGGGCACCCAGTCCTGTACACTCCGCACTGAGAAGCGCAACGCCAGGGTGCCGGCAAAACAGCTGCGCTGGCCAAAAGAGTCGCGCTGGCGACCTGTGTGGCTCCTCTGCCGGGAATCTCCCAGTTTGTAGGCAACAAAAATTCATCTGAAATTGGGGTGTCCACTCGCTCTCTGTGCTTTCCCTGGGAGCTACAATCCTGAGCTGCTGCTACATGGCCATCTTGGATCTCTCTCCACCCGGGGATGAAGTTTTTCTGTTTCCTAGTTTTCCTTTGGCGGACGCCCATTCCCCACAGAGCTGGACCTTCCCGGGTTCGGCTGTGCTTGCTGTGAAACTCTCAGTCTTCAGCGCTTCCAATTGCTGTTATTCTTCTGGGCTGGGACCAGCTGAGTCCGACTAAAAGGGCACCCAGTCCCGTATATTGTGCACTGAGAAGCGCTGCGCCGCGGCGCCGGCAAAACAGCCTCGCCGGCCAAAAGAGTCACACTGGCGACCAGTGGGGCTCTTCTGCCAGGAATCTCCCAGTCTGTGGGCAACAAAAATTCATCTGAAAGTGTGGCGTCCACTCGCTCTCTGTGCTTTTCCTGGGAGCTACAATCCTGAGCTGTTGCTGATCGGCCATCTTGGATCTCTCTCCTCTTTAAAAGTTTTTAAAAGCAAAAGTGGTTAAAAGCAACTTCCCCTAAAGTAGCTTTCTTCTAATAAAATAATCCTAATGATAATAGTTATTATTATCTATCATTTACTAGGTACTCATCATGAGTTAGGTCCTTACTAGGTGCCTTGTTTTACATTAATTTATTGAATCCTCAGAGCAACCCTTTTAAACAGATATTGCATCCTCAACGTTAGCTAGTCTATATGTAGCAGAGCAGGGCTCCAGTGTATGAGGTGTGGAGTCCTTCACATCACTGACATAAAGCCTGCCTACTCTTGATGGCACAGAGCCCCTCTCTCAGGAACTGAACTACATAAGGGTTGGGAGGCAGCTGTCATCGGTGTCCTCTAGTGTTCTTTGTCAGCTAATGAGGCCCTTTTCCTTCAGCCATTCCACCTTAGACATGATTGCTCATGTGGCCCTATCATGTGAGCACATTTTTCTCTATTACTTCTACACATCATCTTCACTCTGCTCAGCTGCACCCACCCCCTAAAAAACTTTTTAACTGCTCTTGTTGATTCCAGCCTTACCTGCTCCCCTATCCCCAATTTATTATCCACATGGCAATCCAAAAATCTAAAAATATAAATCAGACCATTTTATATCTTGGCTTTCTTTTATTTTTTTTGAGGCATGTTCTCACTATGTTGCCCAGGCTGGAGTGCAGTGGGGTGATCATATCTCACTGCAGCCTCAACCTCCCCAGGCTCAAGCACTGCTCCCACCTCAGTCCCCCAAGAAGCTGGGACTACAAGTGCCTGTCACCATGTCCAGCTAATTTTTAAAGTTTTCTTTTTTAGAGACCAGGTCTCACTATGTTGCCCAGACTGGTGTCAAACTCCTGGCCTCAAGTGATCCACCTGCCTTGGCCTCTCAAAGCCAAGGGATTACAGGTGTAAGCCCTGGGATTACAGGTGTGAGCCACCATGCAGGCCTTGGCTTTATATTTTTAATGACTGCTATTTATGCAATAAATAGAATCACCTCCTTATCATGGCTTACAAGGTGCTACCTTGTCTGACCCTGCCTCCCTCTCTCCTCCAAGTATATGCTATTTTCTTCCTCTTCCCCTACTTTTCAGACACAATAGTCTCTTTGTCCCCTCGTCACCACCGCCTGGAATGCTCTTTTCCTTCATCTTCAAATGGCTGGTCCCAATCAAAGGTCAGCTTCTCAAGAGAGAGTCTTTTGATTTTTGTCACCCACCTGGTCTTAGTCAGTTCTGCTTTCTCCTCATTCTGGTCACTCCCTGTCCATCACCTTTCTTTATTTTATTATCTTCATAGCACTTTTAGTCTGTAAAATAGCTGATTTATTTAATTTTATATCTGATCTCCACCCCAAAATAAGCTTCATAGTGACCATATTGACTGTGTTTACCCTGTTCTCTGAATCTCCAGTGAGAGGTTCTCCTTCTCTCCTGGAGAAGGTCCTGGAACAACAGAGGGTGCTCAGCAATTACTAGTTAAATGCATGGAAGAGTATACTCTGCTGTCCATCAGTAGTCCCCTGTAAGTGCAGTATTCATAACTGAATAGGAGACATCTGACCCAGTATTAGTACTTGCATTTACGTTGCAGAGTTCTGGCTTTGCAGGATATACCTCAATGGCTTCTTTGGGTTCCTGTTGTTGTCACTGTTGCTATTGTTCAGGCAGCCAAAGCTGACTCATATGGGGCTTCCTAAAACTGGAAAGTCTCTTTACTTACCAATCCATGTCCTCCTATAGTTTAGCTTTGTCCTCCATTCACATTATTTTAATTGAGTAAGGCCTGTCTTGTTAGATTTAGCCCAATCTAACTGATTCTCTTCTCCAGTTAATTAGGCCGTTTCCCACCCTGAACACTTTGCTTATAGCCTGTTAATGGCCCCAATCCTAAGTTTCTTGCTTGTGTCATGGGCTGATTAGAATTTTAGGCATTCTTTGGTGTATGTTTGGTATTGTATGAAACGTTTATGATTCTATTGGAAAACTCCTGAAGAATGAGATTAAGAAAGATGTTGCACTTGATTCTCGTGTTCTGTTTGTTGTGAATGGCAGTTCACCATCAAGGAAAAGAGAAGATTGCTCCTGTGTTCCACATTGATTCCCCTTGTCCTTTCTCCTTTTTGTAGTTTTATGTTATCTTTAGATTAAGAGGGAGAAAATCATTCCATCACCAAAAAGTTGTGGATAATTATTCTTTTGAGTAAATGTAGCTAGATGTCTAAGAAGATGACTTTGTCTTTTGGTATAAATTTATGGAGGAACAGCATAGTCATGTGTAAAAATACAAAGTTCACCGGACTAAGTATTTTAGAACTGGATAGTGTCTTTTACCTTATGTCACGAATGCCTATGATAGTGACTGGCACATAACAGTAGTAAGTAACAGTACTTGTTTTCATGATACTTATTTTCACACTTCTGATTATTGAATATTGAATATATTATTATTGAATAATGTTAAGCATGTATTGTTACTCTATGCCAAACCCTGTTCCAATGCTCTGTATATGTTGACTCATTTGCTTCTTAAAGCTACTAATAAAGTAGTAGTATCCCCATTTTACTGATAGAGAGACTGAGAGGAAAGATAAGTGACTTCCACATGTTGCATAACTACAAAGTAGTGATGTTAACATCTGTACATAGGCAATAGTATTCCAGAGCAATTTTCTTAACCATATGCCAGAATTTGTGCCAGAGTTTATAGATGCATTGTTGCCTCTGATCCTCACTATGACTGTATGATGTGGGTGTTATTTTCCCCATTTTACAAAAATCGAGAACAAAATTTTAGGGAGTTTAGTCTTCCCATGATCATATAGCTAGCAAACTGCTATTATTAGCAACTGCAGTTATGATCCACTTCTGTCCAATATCTAGTTTCTTAAACACTATGTATTGTAGATGCAGGAGAAATGAGTATTGGATGCCTCAATCTAAATTACTGGTTTTCAAGAAAGAAAGAAAAGTTATTCATTGTGAAAACAATAGATGTGCAGAAACCCCTAAGATGGGCTGGGCATGGTGGCCCATGCCTGTAATCCCAGTGCTTTGGGAGGCTGAGAAGGATGGATCACTTGAGGTCAGGAGTTTGAGACCAGCCTTGCCAGCATGGTGAAACATCACCTCTACTGAAAATACAAAAATTAGCCAGGCGTGGTGGTGCACGCTCTTAATCCCGGTTCCTTGGGGGAGGCCAAGGTGGGAGGATCACTTGAAGGAGGCGGAGATTTCAGTGAGCTGAGATGGCTCCACTTCACTCCAGCCTAGATGACATAGTGAGCCTTCAGCTCAAGCAAAACCAAACCAAAACAAACAAAGAAAAAAACTCAGAAACCTCTGAGATGTATGAGTTAATGACAGAAATCTCCCTTTACTGTAGCCTGAATAAATCAATTCATTAACACTTCTGATTCTGCACGAATAATCCTGTTCTGTCATAAAAGAGTAAAAAAAAATTGGACTAAAATAACTATACACTTGGGATAACTAAATACCAAAAAGAAAAAAATTAATTATGAATTGTTTCTGACTCACTTTTGTTCTGTGATTGAGGAATTGTTCCACATATGGAATCAGTATTCATCATCCAACAATCTTCATATCTGTAGTGCATTAGAAAAGCACACTAGAAACTTAATCTTAGGTTGAACAGTACACCGTAATTTAAAATGTTTTGTTAAGAATGTCATATTCTCTAATGTTTTTTCAAAAACAGTCCTGAAACACACAGACTTAGAATGTGTATATGTGTGCATGTCTGTAAAATGTGTAAGAGAATATTATGGCAAATGCTTAAATTTTGTGCCTTATACTGTCTCAAGAGCATTGGTATATATTTATGGAATATTATTAGGATATATGTTAATATTTATATAATAGATTTAATTTTATGAAAATGTTAAAATTTATTTTCTATAAAGAAAATAGAATTGCTTTCTCTATTATCCTCTTTACTCTTCATTTTGAGTGCTTCATACTGAAGTTCTTTCAATATGGAAATTGTTTACTGGCTAGAAGTCAAGACATGAAGACCTTACTCTTTTCCAGGCCCTATGATGCACGTTGTATTCACAATAAGAAAAGAAACTGATAAAGTCCCTGCTTATGGAACTTCCAGTCTGGTGCATATCAGTTGTCAAGTTAATACTTTAGCACAGGACATTAAATGAGCCTCTTTCTCTTTTCACATGGATTCATCTGAGAGCTAACTTGCTTTGTTGGGTCTTACCTAAAAACAAAGTTAAAAGTCTTATTACTTAGTGTTTTGTGCAGTTGTCTGCTTTGTTAAAAAGTATTTTATTTGCTTTAAAGATGATACTTTAAAGTAGTTTAAATGAAGATGGTTATGTATTACTGCATAATAATATGACACAAAATCTCTCTTCTCTCTGTTCTTTCTCCTTGTTGCCTTCTTTTCCTCATCCTATTCTGTCTCTCTTATACACACACACACGCAACTTTAGTCAGGCTTTTTTCTGTGATAGGCATCTAATGCCCATTTAATATTGAGATAAAATGGTGTAAATGACTCTTAGGGAACAAAATCTCTCAATATTTTAATACTTTCACTTTCATTTTCATTCCATCTTTGGAAAAGAATTTAAGTTTATTTAAATTGAGTCAGTTTATCAGTTAATACCATAATTGTTTTTACTTTGATAATTAGTTCTGTTGCTGTTCTTTTTCATTTGCATGTGCAGTTGTGTTTTAGCTTATAGTCTTTTCAGAAGTTAATGAGGTCTGCTAAGAGGCATATTGGCGCAGCAAAAGCCAATTGGCTGGAATGCAGCAGCAGGGGAAGAATTCATTACCAAGGAGAATTCTAAAAGGGCAGCTGCTTCCTAAATGCTATAGCTATTAAGATGGCAGCTTCCTGCCATGACAGGAGCATGTTTCATTGATTTTCCTCTTTCCAGCTCTCATGTGGTTTCCTAATGATAAATTGAGATATAATCCCCACTTGCTATCAAAGTCATGAATAAGTGGGTTTTCAAATTATGTGCTTTCCCAATAATAAAGTATTGTTGCCTAAACAAGAGGGGATTTTACTTTTTAAAATTCTATAACTGTTCCATGAAACTTTCAAGATTAAGGTTGATTTTATTTGGATATTCTAGGAAATTTAATAAAAACATTCAAATTTTGATCTTTTTGTTGATACGATCATTCAAGCTAAAAAATGACGGTCCGAAAAAAAAAGGTGCATTTTTGTTGCATTTTTTTCATAGATTTTTTTAGATTGGAATTAAGCCTCCTGTTATTTCTTTTTAATTTATTATAATAATCATTTCACTGTAATTTTTTTTCATTTGAAAATGTTTTATTGGAAACATATATCCTACACTAGAAATTTTTGATATCTCAAAGAAAAGAATCTTGCTCAACTATGAAGAGCTCTTAAGCCTAGTATTGTCTATTTAGAACCATTGGCGACTCACTATTCTAGTTAGAGGCCAGAGAGGATTGGTTCCTCACTCCAGTGCAAAACATCACCAGCAGTGGTTTCTCTCTAAATGTGCAACATCCACAGTTGATAAATTCCTTGATATAGAGGAAGGGAATCCACATTCTTGGGAGAAGTAATGACAAAAATACAGAGGAGGGAATGTCATCTGCGCAATTATCTGGTAATAACTCACTGATGTTGGCTTTATCGTTTCCAGATCCCAGTCAGTAGTGGATCCTACAGTACTAAAACGCATGGATAAAAATGAGGAAGAAAACATGCAACCTTTGCTTTCTCTGGACTAATAACTTCTCTACATCCCCTTCACGGATTAGAAATTGAAAGTATTGGTTTTCAGCAACAGGGACAGCACTGTGGAGGAATTACCAGCTGGAAACTGACTTATTCATGTTAATGTAGCATAATATATAATAAGGCATCAGGCTTTCCTTGGCCTGAACCATGGGGGCCCTGAGCTGGATTTTTAAAATGTCAATAATTTATTCTGTAAGTGCCAAGTTCTTTGTAAATATAATGTAATCTTCATGTCAAGTTTGTAAATTTTGGTAGTAACTCAGTTTGGAAAAAGGTTGGCTGAAAACTCCATGCCAGTGATATGAACTATAACAAAAAGTAGAAAAGGCACAATCAAAGCGAATTAAATGTAGCCCTCTTTCCTATGAAGCCATATTTCAGCTATCATAGTGATCGTTTCATTTTTTTCTCTGAAACTCTGTCAGTATTCAAACATACTTTTAATGGGCACACACAACTAAATGATTCTAGGGAATTTCATGATTAATATATTTCCTGTCTAGTGATTTCCATTTCAGAGAAATGTGTCTTAGTAACTATCACTGGACTTGCATTTTGGAGGCAAGGATTGGCAGATGAGCTGGTAAACTGAACACTTGAACTCTTCTATGTTGTTTAATTCCTGGAATCTTGTGAAAAGATGTGTTTCTTCAGTTAAGATGTAGAATTGTAAGAGAGTGGATTCTTTTAAATTGCTGTCTTCACAATGTGCCCTTTATTCAAGACCCCATTATATTTCTCTCTAATGTACTCTAAGTACATTTCTTCCCCCAAAGCTCTTTGACCAAGAGAATGAGAACTTATATGTAAATAGTGTTTTGACAGCTAATTTTGAACATAAAATTTTCCGCTTACAGATAAGGGGCTAATTTCTAATTGTTGTGCACTGGTTAAAAAATATATATATATATATTCACACACATATATTTTTACTGAGCTCTAATAAATCCTTGATGTAACCAGATTATAAAATAAATCATAGATATTCAGTGATCTTCAAGATGTTATAGATAATTACATGAGATAACTGGGAAACTATTCCACTGAAGTTAATGAAAATGAGAAATAGTGAAACTGACTTTCAGTGTACCTATTTAAGGGAATTCCAATTTAATATGTAATGCAGTCTTAAATATGTGCCATCTTATTTGAACCATATTTTTCCTTCAAAGAAGCAACAGGTTTCAACATAGTGTAGGGTAGCATCAGGTGACAGAGAGCCAATTTTATTTTTCAAATTTAAGTTAATTATCTTTGTGATCCTATTTGTCCACAGAGTTTTTCAGAAAAGGCTGAAAAAACACATTTAGTCAGGAGATATAATGAAATCATCTTAAGACATCTAAGACAGCATGCAATAGTTTATATATGGATTTAGAAATTTGTATATTTAATGTTTTATTTCATAAAATTCATATAATTACAGCAAATTTTACAAAACTTTTATTTTAAATTTCAATGTGAAGAAAAGATTTTTATCACCCGTAATAAATTTTGAGATTGAGAGTTTATCCTTAAAATATTCTTTTGGAAGAAAAATATCTCCAGGAACTCTTGGCAACCAACAAATATAAAGGCATGTGGCAGCCTTCACACTTTTGAGCCAAAAGCTTCCAAAATTTGTTAGAATTCTACAGCCAAAAATTGTAAAAGCAAGTTAAGTACATCAGTGTACAGTGTATCAATGGGCTGCCTCCTGTGTGTAAAAGTACATTAATTAACACAAATGAAACATACCTTAATAATGCCAACCTCCAGTCGTGCAGAAGAATAATGAGTGTCAGTTACTCTGCTCTCCTTGTGACTTTTACAGAGATTGGAATGCACTGGGGACATGTTTCAGCACTTCTAACCTTTGTGAGAATTCTAACCATTGATATTCTTATATTCTTGCCTACCTGACATACATTTTGTAGCCGTGGGCTTTACAGACTATACAAACCTTATGCAGTATAATCCATTGGAATAAAATAGAAACATTGTAAGTGCAGAGGGCAGAAAATATTTTATTCTCACGAATTTCTCTTGATATGTACCATTTATTGCCAGTTTTCAGAATTCTGCCAGTTTCAGATGTCAACCAGCATTGGCAGCTTCTTTCCCCTATCATAAAGTTAGTGTCATATATAAAAATAACTAGAAAGGCATATTTTATATGTATGCCTATCTAATTATAAGTATCATTTGCACTGTCTCCCGGACCCACATTTGGAAAGTTTGCATTGCATTACTGCTCATCTTTAAATGAGCAATTGAGACTTGGCTAGATTGCGTAAAATATTTTAAAATGAACAAATTACAATGATGATGCCTTTTGAAATTACCATATCTAGTTCACTCTGTGACTAAACTCATTTTCTAGTAATGCTTGTGAACCTCAGTCAAGGGATATTCATTCAACTTTATAAATTTACCCCTCAGCACCAGGTATCTAGCACTGTTTAGGACTTTTTCCCTTCATGATATTCTGTGTCACATAGCTATGTTTATTGTTGTATAATCTATACCCTATAGTTGTATAACTATAAGGTTATATTCCTATAATATACTCCTATATTCTTATTTTAATTGCAATAGTATACCTACACTCACTGCCTCTCTCTCTCACTCACACACTCTTATACACACACTAACACACTAGACTGTTCTAATTAATTTGCATCTGTACTTTGAGAGAGATTTTAGTTGTCTTGTCACTTGAAATCTGTGGGCTTCAAAGAATTACCACATTTGACTTGGAATAGGCCAGTAGTCCGTTTTTCTTTCCCCCTGCCTGTTACATCTTCTATTTCTGGTATCTTTTTTTTCTTCCAGTTATTTCAGGGGCAGCTGCTTCCAAAGTGGTTTAAAAATAAATAACATCTCTTACCATGTTGTCAGTGACATTTGCCTGCATTTTTGACTACTATTTAAGAAGGAAGAGATTATCATGAAAATATACTCTAAGAAATATGAAGAAGTGCCTCTTTGAAAATGGAATAAAGCAGTGATACTGGCATATGGATTTTATTTGTACTCTCTTCCAAAAAGTAAATACGTAAATCTATATTATAAAGGTGAAATATTTGAAGGATATTTGAGGCCTTTATTTGAGTATTCTCATACAGTATTAAGTCTCTGTTGTGTAAGTAAAATACACTTTAACACATGTTAATGATAAACCTGGCACTATGCTAAAACAATATACAAGTATTAAACAGTTTTGCAAGCAAGTTTTTGAAGTGGGCATGCATGATTTCTTTATTTCAGTAATGGTTTGCATAAGTGTAAACAGAGATATTTTCTAAGTTTTTCATATAGAATACTTATTTACTTTATAGTACCAATAATTCATACATTCATAAGCAGGAAAGCCAAAATTCATACATTCATACCTAGCTTCTTTTAATAGTTTTAACTAGGTCATATTGTCAAACGAGAAGTTTCTGTAATATTCCTGAGGGAACAGAAGTCCTATTGCATGAAGAAATTGGAGAGTTGTTTTAGATGTTGGGGAATATGTTTATGACTCTTCATAAAAAGAAACCTTCAGAGCCACAGAGTATGTCTTCAGGGACAGGCTTCCTTTGCTTCTACAATGTAAAGGTTTATGGACACATCTGTTGTCCTTTAAAGAAGTTACATTAAGAAAGCTTGCTAAGAGACTGTACACTCTTCTGTTGTTTTATTTAAAGGTCTACCTTGTGTGGTTGGTGAATAATATCTCAGCTTCTTTGTGTATATTCACTAATGATTACATGAAAAGTTGCAATCAGCCATGAGGACACTTCAGAAAGATTTTCAACACATAAAATAAAATAAGCAGAGCTCTAGCATGATATTTGAACTTTCAGATATGGTATATGTACATTTTTTACAACAATAAGCTCATAGGCATGTATTTCATTTTAGATCTGCTATATAAATACATAGCCTGAAACATAGTAATGTGTTTGAAATTTGTGAGGTCACTGATCATACAAGAAGAGGCAGATTATAAACCAATGTACTGAAACAAAAGAAGATTGGCTAAATGTGCAAGGTGTATAATTATCTTCAGTAATGAAAAGGATTTGTTTTCTTGTTTTTGGTCTTTTGTTTTAGTTGAAGAAAATAGCTTCCCATATGCTACTGAAACTTTTTGATATTATTTACTACATGAAAGGGGCAAATAAGTAAAAACACAAAAGAAGCTAGGCTTTGCAACATTATTATATTATGATGTTAATGGCTTAGAGAATATAGTCATATAATCTTTTTTAAGAATTAAAGTTTTTATTTTATAAATATTTAGAGGCTAACCTCAGACATGAAATAGTGCTGTGGATTCTATTATATGTTAAATATGGGAATGAATTCCCTGGGACTATAGAAAAAAATATGAAGTAACAACTTTGTGGATTGAAACACTCAAGTTATACTTTTTTAAAAGAAGGAGGAGTGCAAATGATGCTATTGAAATAAAATTTTAGAAATTGATTAATTATAGGACTTAAATACAATCAGTACAGTCATGGTAAATAGTGGAAATTGTTAAAATTTAGAAGGTGTTTTGTCAGTGTTTAACTTAGTTTCAAGTCTCAATGCAAATATTTCTGTCCTTGATAATATCAGTGCATTTATTCTGTAAGATTTGTTTTTTCCTGGTGAATGAGATGGCCCTAGGTGAAAATCAAAATAAATTTTAACCACAGCTTTAACAGTCAACCAATCCTCAACTACTTAAAAAAATTGCAATGAACTTTAATTCATTTACATTTGACAGAGATTCAAATCATTGTCTTGTTTCTAATCCAATTTTTCAGATTTTTGCATTTGTTTAAATGATAAATAAAACTCAGAAAACCAAATAGTTTTTGTTTTCAAAGCTATTCAGGAAAAATAAAAGATGTCTAGAGGAAAAATACAAGTCCTTGAAGAATACTGAGCACATTATTTGCTATTTTGCTCCAATATTATTAATTTTTACTACTACATACTATTTATTTAGTACTACACAGAATTTGGTCTTTTGAAGGAGTTATAATTTCCAATACAGTATAATATAATTTTTAGATAGGTATACATTTCTGTTTAAGAGAAATGTATACTTTAATTTTGTATATTTTAAATGTATACATTTATTTTGCATATGGTTGACATTGAATTTGGTAGTCCCAGATCTGCTGTATCTATAAAATGGAGATGTCTTTAAAAAGTTGTCTAAAAATTAACAATATTTTTATTTTGAGAGAACTTGTGCTTGGCTACTTAAGTTAGGATTCCTCAAATTTTTTGAGATTTGTATGTGTGGGAATCAATGAGGAAAATATATAGTAGTTGTTTAATCAAAATGACATATTCAATATTCTATAACTTCTAGTGAAACTTTCAAAGGAAATTTGGAAAGAAGTAAACTAACATTTTAATTACATATAGCAATGGAATGATCAGTAAATAAAATAACTAGTGTTTTCACATTTACATATAAAATGGATGAGACAAGAGATTAAATTTAGAAATTTGAATTACAGGAAAGCACTAGTTTAAATAGATCCTCAAAAAAGTATTCCCAGGTCAAAATATGTTGTGAAATTAAAAAAAGAATTCAGCCTGATTTGAGAAAGAATGCTTACTCACTAAATATACATTTGCATCTTTGGTAAGTTTTCCTCACTTACCCTATCTGTGGATGAAAAGTTATCTAATAAGGTAAAAGAGACTCAATTACATTTACCTAGAACCATCTATAAGTAGACTTCATGAATTTCTTTGGCCCAAACTCAGAGGATTTTCTTTACACAGGATCCTTGAGGTTATCCAGAATCATTATTGGTGCTCCCTCCTAAAGGCAGGCCAGGAGAACCATGTTTCTAACAGTAGTATCCACAGTGGGAATGAACCCAGGCAACCAAAAAACACAGGAAAAGCCACTGGTTGCCAAAAAGGGTGTTCCTTATTCAGGAGGACAGAGGAGAGAATATTTTAAATTATAAGCAGAAGGCTATTTCAAAATGTCAGGAGTTTCTAATATCAACAGTTAAATACTTGACAAGTAAAAAGAGGTCATGGGGAAGTGATGGTCAAATCTCTGTTGTGAAGCGAGTTTCCACACAGCAAGGTCATCAAAAACTCGTGCCTCTGAGGATCACTGGTTTCTCTAAAAATAAAATTAAATATGCTGTTTTGTTCCCTTTTTTTTTCTAATTGGTATCATAAAATTATCAGACAGAAGCCACAAATACTTTGTTGTCATTTAAGAAAAAAATGCTATATTATACATATATGAACATAATTCACATAGTTGCATATGATTGAAATATTTGCATGCTTGTTTATAAATTATTACCTAAAAGTTTTATGAAATATAATTATAAAGTTTTAGTGCTAGAAAATTGTGTTCTTTGTGTCTTGGATTCATGGGGAAGACTGGTAATATCCCTTACTCCTCATCCATATAGCTAACAATTTTAACTGGATGGCTAATGGATATGCAACTTTAACATTTACAAAACCAAACTTTGCTTTCACTCTGACCCTGCTTCCCCTTTAGCCTTCTCATCTCACTCTGTGTCAACCCCAATCTTCCAGTTTCTAGGAATAAAAATTTTGAAGTCATCCTCTCTTTCCCTCCTCTTTTTCTCTCAAAACTACATCTAATCAGCTAGCTCCTGCTGTTGGCTCTTTAAAATATATCCACACTCTGACCACTTCTCTAATCTTCATCACACTGTATTAGCCCAAGTGAACATTTTAAATCTGAAATATTTTAATAATCTAAAAAATAGTCTCCTTGTTTCTAGAGTCGATTTTCAACACATTAGCAAGAGTGAGTCTCTTAAAATGTAGCTCAGATAATTTGTTCTCAAAATCCTCTGAAAGAGTATAAGCCAATGTCTTTATAACAGGGTATGAGAAGTGTTGATATGAAGGCAGTAAGCACCAGTATAGCAGCTACCATGGTTTCTGATTGGCCTGGCATTTTTGCTGATATTATTGCAAAAATAGTTGTTAAATAATTTAATTTCGTGCTTTTGAAGTTCTCTACCCCATTCTTGACTTTTCTTACATAATCTCTTAAGAATCTCTCCTTTATCTGCTGCTGCCAAACTGTCATCTTTGCTGTTTCAACAACTTGCCAAGCATGCTTCTACCTCAGGACTTTGGCATTTCGGTTTCCTTTGCCTCTTTCTTTCAGATATTCTCATGGTTTATTCTCTCATCTCCAAGTCTTTGCTCAAATGTCATCTTCTTTATGAGGACTCTCTTTCCCAATTTTAGATGAAACAGCCCATGGTTCTTCACATTCTCCTTTTCTGCTGTATTTACTCTCCATAGCATTTATCGCCTGATACACCACACAGCTTATTTATGTACTTTACATTTTCCCCCAATAGCAATGTGAACTACACAAGGGCAGGGATTTCTGTCTGTCTGTTCACTGTTGCATTACTGGTGCCTTGAACAGTGCCTGGAACTTAGCAAATCCAAAATGATTTTATGAAGGTCCTAATTTGTTTCAGCAAGTTACATAACACCCAATAGTATGCATTGAAGGAGAGTTTCTTGTTTTCTTAATTTAAAAAATCTTGTTATTGAAGGGGAAACTTTACCCTCTCATGATGATGGAATCATGAATCAAAAATGATACCCTCCTCTTCTCAATTGTGGTCTCTGTCCCTGAGCCTAAGTTTTGCATCAGTGTTTCAGTTTTGTCTTCAGAAGTTACTCCAGGATCACTGGACCCTATATCTTTTCACATGGCTTACTCTTGGCGACTATAAGATAGCTCAAGTGAAAAGTCATTTTGAGATTAAAACTATAGGGAATTGTTCTTTATTCATTATCATAGTTAATTTCAGTTTTTAAAAAATTGCAGGGAGTTAAAATGACCACAATTCCTGTATTGGAAGCCAGTTTAAGAGAATATGACTATGTAGTTATTTTTAATGGAAAAGAGAAGAAGAGGAGGAAAAAGGAAATAAATTGTGTTCGTCCCTTCTCTGCAACAATTATAAAATGAATGAGGAAGTATTTTGGTGTTTCTAAGGTCTTTACATGGTCTTGAAATCTGTATATTATAGTCATTTAGTCTGTGAACACTTTTAACAATTGAGTTTCATGTTATGTATCTTTAAATTTTTATGCTGAAAATTTATAGCTCTGACACAAGGTAATAGAAATTGCTCATGCTCACATATATTTGAACTGGCTTTTCAACTTGCTCCCTTCTCTTTATTTTAATTCTAGCTATCCTTTTTAGAGTTTACAGTCACAATTCTTCTTAACTATCCCCAATTTTTATTTCCTATTTGGACTGACTTCTCCATAATTTTAGTAACTAAATGTCCTAGATATTGGTTCTTGGTGTGATAGGTTTCTGATTTTTATCCTTTGCAGTTTAACTTTTAATCCTTACCAAACATATGTTATTCCTTTTCCTCGGCTATATTGTTGTGTCTTTCCCAACGCTGTAATAATTTAAGCCTCCTGTTTTATAATCTCCTACCAGAACCTCTATTAAGAAGACACCGAATTTAAAGGATCAGCAGGTGATGTTGAAGAAGAAATATAACCTGAAGAATAAGGATAGATGTTTGAAAATCTGTCAGAAGTTATCCAGTTTTTTAGTGGCTTTGTGATGGGTAGGGGTTTTGTTCCGCTTTGTGTACTGTGTATGACATTGTTAAGCAATATAGATCATGTTTCTTGTCAGTTACACAAGGATATGGTAATCAGGGTTAACAGTTTGGAAAACATTCTCTAGAGAAGAGACTAATGATCCTTGCTCACAAACAAGGGAGAATTTCCTTGTTTCTTAATATTTGATCCTTGATGGTCTGTACAGTGGTTTTATTTCCTTTTTTAAAGAGAAACTCTTGTCTTTTTTGATTTCTGAGGATGAATGAAGTACTGTTAAATAAAATGTCACTAAATGAAATTTCAGATTCAGAAATGTGGGTGTATGTATATGCCCTTTCAGTTTTTTCATCATTAACTAAATTTCTGTAAATTTTAAAAAACATCATATAAAATGCTATGAAGAAATTTGTCATTAAAATATGGAGACATTTGAATTTGGTGCTAGAGTTTGGAAGTATAAAATGCTTTAAAAACTGACTTTAAACATATATGGCTATATTGTAATGGTATTTTGAATTTATTGTTGATTTGATCAAATATATTTGATACATTGGTATTATCTCCAAGTCACTAGAACTTCCTGACTTCTAGAATGTTAGAATGGAGATACAACAAATTGTCAGTTATATATAAAATCTTCCTCTTAAAGCAGTGGACTGGATTGAATGATGATTTCAGTTAATTTCATTTTTACACTAACACATTCACTGAGCATTTACCTATGTTCTGTATACTGGGGGTATAGGAATAAACAAAACAAAGCTTTTGCCCTTCTGAAAGTCACACTCTAGTGGAGACAACATATAAAAAGCCAGTAAGTGTTGCAAATGCAATGAAGACTTACCAGTTTAATTGTGTGACCTCCAGCACACTGTTTTCTCATCAGTAAAATAGGGCAATAATTGTACTAACAATATGAGCTAAGTTTTCCTATGTATCCTGTTGAAAACTTGGCTCCTTCCTTTTTATGGAAAATCCCAATATAATCTCCCCTTACCATGCTATTTTGAGGATGGCTTTAGGGTCCTATGGTTTCTGTCTTTCTGCTGAGAGGTGGCAGTGTTTGCCAGGGCTGTAGATGCTCAGGGTAAATGCATCTCCTAATCAGTGCTTTTCAGGGTCATTCAGAGGTCCTGGCTCCTGCAGAGTTTTCTGTCTCTTAAGGTAAATTCCATACTCCTTTACTTCATTGTAACTGAAAAATAAACATTGATTTGCCATCAGAAGACAAACAAAAAAAAAAAACCCAAAAGATTTAAGGATTCTGAAAATTGCACAATTCAGTCTTTCTACTTAATTTGTTATTCCCCCTTACCCACAGACAGAACCACAACTCCTGGTTTGCACTGATGGGCTTGGGTATGCTTTATGTAACACAGCTGATGGAAGGCCCAACCATTGTGGTTCCAGAAGTGCTAATTTAGGTAGTATTAGAAGGATCATTTTGGCTGGTACGTGAAATGTAATGAAAACTTTTGCTTTTTGTATGATGATCATACTATAAAACATCTTGAAAAAGCCATAAGAAAGTTTCAAAGTATGGGCAGAATACAGAAATACCATGAGTACTGATTATACTCATCAAGGAGGAGCCATGAGTAAATAAAAGTTTCTCTTACAAAAAAAACAGTAACAACCAGCAAATGATATCTGTCTTAAGGAAACAGATGTCTATTTCTGTTCATATAAAAATATTACTATAGGAGAGTTTCTATGTTAGTGTAGGTTGAATGCCATGTTAATGAACACAAAATTGATTCTTCTTTCATGTACTGATTTTCACAAAGCAATATTTCAGGACATCAATGATTGATGTACTAGATTTTTGATGGAGAAAAATGATGAAGAGATTTTCTCCATCTCTCTATGATGGAGAAAAATCAGAGCATCTATTATCATAGTAAATAATCCTATTTTTGGAGGTGGGAGGTATACACACATTTCAGATTGCCTTTAAAAAAATAAACTGTTTTATTTATAAAGTCTTTATAAGCTTGTTTCCATCATTGACTGTGTACTGAAGATTTAGGCCAGTCTCTAAAAAACAAATAAATCGAGATTTTATACAACTTATTTACTGAAAGATATTTGAAAGCATTTTTTTGAGAGGAAAGAATTTTAAACCTTATTTTGCCATGGTTCCTCTTTTGTCATTTAGTGGACATTGTAAATATGTTTTAACAAATTTCTCAAAAATAGTAAAGTAGGCCAGGCATGGTGGCTCAAGCCTGTAATCCCAGCACTTTGGGAGGCCAACACGGGTGAATCACTTGTGGCCAGGAGTTTAAGATCAGCCTGGCCAGCATGATGAAACCCCAACTCTACTAAAAATACAAAAAGTTAGCTGGGAGTGGTGGCGCATGTCTGTAATCCCAGCTACTCGGCAGCTGAGACAGGAGAATAGCTTGAATCTGTGAGGTGGATGTTGCAGTGAGCTGAGACTGTCTCAAAAAAATAAAATAGAATAATAAAGTAAAATAAATTGTAGAAAAATTCAATATTTTAAAAATAACTAGAAATATCTAAGCATAAATGTTTTTAAATTTAGAATAATGATGAGGATATTTAGCAATTATATAAAACATTCAAATAACAGATACTGCCAAGTAAATAATTATCAACATCTAACAAAATACACAAAATATAAATTTTCCTATTTCTTCTCACCCTAAAAGCTACCTCTTTTCCTTCCTTCTTTTTCTCTTTCTTTCTTTTTCTTTCTCTCTTTCTTTCTTTCTTCTTTCCTCTTTCTTCTTTCTTTTCCCCTTTCTTCCTTCCTTCATTTCTTTTTCTTTCTTTTTCTTTCCCTCTCTTTCTTTCTCCCCCTTCCCTTTCTCCCTCCCTCTCTTATCTTTCCCCTCCCTCCCTCCTTCCCTCCCTTTCTCATGCTTTCTCTTTCTTTTTTTCTTTCTCTTTCTTTCTTTTCTTTCTTTCTTCTTCCCCTTCCTTCCTTCCTTCCTTCCTTCCTTCCTTCCTTCCTTCCTTCCTTCCTTCCTTCCTTCCTTCCTTCCTTTTTGTTTTCTTTTTCTTTCAAATAATAGATGCTACTTCTCAAAAATCCTTTAGAGCTTTAGAGATCATCAAAACCTGGCTGGGTGCAGTAACTTACAGCTATAATCCTAGCACTTTGGGAGGCCAAGGCTGGATGATAACTTGAGGCCAGGAGTTTGAGACTAAAGTAAGCTATGATCATGACATGGCACTCCAGCTGGGTGACAGAGCAAGACCCTATAACTAAAAAATAATCAAAATCAAAATCTTTAATTATATTAGTATATAAATAGAGACATACAAGATCTGTCTTGGTAAGAGTAACACGACTAGTTAAGGGAAATACTAGTACTAGAACCGAGATTTCAACCAGTCCATTCATGCTGTTGTTGCTTTTAATAACTTGCCCCTGACTCTGCTAAAACTTTTTCCAATAAATTCTGTTCTGCTTGGACATGACCTCATTTAATTTTCTGTATATCATTAAATGTGCTCAGAATTCTCCATCAGTATTATATTAGGTAAACATCTACTAATGCAAAGGGGGACAACACTCAGGAATCTTTACATTGGAAACAGATTGTACATATCCTCTATTCCCAGGCTTTCAAGATTTTAGCAATCAATGGATATAGGATGAGCACAGTCTAGTAGGAAGATGAGATTTCAATAAGCCTATCTCTTATTCAAATGATAGTCACTGAAGGAAGCCAACTTTCCTGGTTTTAGGAGCATGTGCTCCCTAACTTCAAGAAGAAAATTGTTTTCTCTGTGCCCTTTTCACTTTCCCTTGCAAATAGCCTTCATTTGGCTAAAAGGGGAACAGCTCAACACAGGTAGTCAGCTTAGCTCTTGACTTTCTTCTCTACATTTGTCAATGACTTAAGGCAAGTAGAAGGTCAGGATGTTGACTTTTTCAATCATTACAGCTGTCAAGCAAGTATGCAGTGTATCAGAGAGCTCTGATACTGCATGGGAGAGAGTCCTTCCCAGAGGTTGACTCAGGAATTTGCCCCTATTAAATTAACTTATGAAGTGCTTTCCTCATAGGATTTACTGTAGTAAGTTTACAGATTAGAATGTTAACACATTAGATTCTCTTAAGTCTTAAAAAAATGGAGAGAAGTTGTAGATCTTAATAAAGTGGTTTAATCTAAGTATGCAAAAATATTTAATTTGGTTCACTATAAGGTAATAAGGAAGTTCTGCCTCAGATTTTACTTGAGTTTATTTTATCATTGCTATTATTGAGTTTGGAAAAGGGCAACCTTGCAGTTGCTTGGTCTCTCATTTTATCTAAATGTTTAACTGCTTTTATATGGATTTAAAAATAATGTGTGAAAACATTGTATTAGACTCACACTGAGGATATAAACATTACAGAGTCATACTCTCTTAAAATAATACATTTTTTAAAACAATATTTATCATATTATTCTCTACTAAGCTGACAGTAATCTATTTTAAATAGGATTTCTTTCTGAGAAAAGAAATTATGGTTAAAGATAGCACAGCTCCATGCATTATACCATGTATTATAAACTCCAAATATATTAAACATTTCTAATATTAAAAAAGAAAATCATAAAAATGTCAGTAGAAAACATGAAAGAATGTCTTTGTAACCCTGGCCTAAGGACCTTTATGCCAATGATTCAAATTCCAAAGTTTAAAAAAAGAATAAGTTTCAACAAGTGAAAATTAAAATTTCTGCATGAAAAAAATTATAAGCAAAACCAAAAGACAATTGACTGACTGGGAAAATGTTTTGACTCATATAACAGACATAGAGCTAACATCTCTAATATATTAAAATTCTTCTAGCAATTAATAAGAGAAGAAATAAACATAATAGAAAAATAGCTAAAACTGCTGGACGCGGTGGCTCACACCTGTAATCTCAGCACCTTGAGAGACGGAGGCAGGCAGATCACCTGAGGTCAGGAGTTCGAGACCAGCCTGGCCAACATACAGTGAAATCCTATCTCTACTAAAAAGAACAATAATTAGCTGAGTGTGGAGGCGAAAGCCTGTAGTCCCAGCTATTTGGGAAGCAGAGGCAGGAGAATCACTTGAACCTGGGAGGTGGAGGTTGCATTGCGGCGAGATTGCACCACTGCACTCCAGCCTGGGCAACAGAGCCAGACTCCATCTCTTAAAAAGAAAAAAACAAAAGAAAGAAAGAAAAATAGACAGCTAATGTGAACTCATGGTTCAGAAAAAGTGAGATATATGGCTCTAAAAATAAGAAAAGATGCTACACCATACTCAAACGATGCAGTAGTTTGATAACACACTCTCAAAGAGGCTATGGGAAGCATCTTTCCCCTACCTCGTTGTCAGCAGACTCCATTGATACGACTTGTGTAGATGACAATTTGGCAATATCTATTAAAACTACAAATGGAAGTATCATTTGACCCACCTTTTCTCTTTCAGAAAAGTATCCTTCAAATATGCTTGCACGTTTGAGAAATATATGTACAAGAATACTCATAGCTAAATTGAACAAAAAAAAATTGAGGAAACTAAAAAATGTTAAAATATATATATAATGTTGCCAAAGAGAGAATACTATATAAATCTAATATAATCTGCTTAAATTGATATAGCCAATCAAAAGAATTCTATACAAATCTAAAAATAGTGAGGAAATACTTTATGTACTGAAATAGATCCCAAAGATATACTACTCTGAATAAGGTACAACTATGGCACTGTGTATAGTATAAGTAATGTTTTATGTAAAAATGTGGCAATGAGGATAAAAATAAATGGCCATATTTGCTTGTATATTCTTAAGGAAATATAGAAGGATATAACAAGCTAATCACATTGGTTGCTGGTTGGGAAGACTTAGAAATTGAGTGGATTGGGACAATGAGGAGAAAATTTTTCTATAATTTGTTTTCATTGTTGAACTTTGTGAATATATTACTTATTGAAATTTTTTAAAAAATGACTTAATCTTTAATTATCTTACATTCTTTTGACATTGCAAATAAAGATCGTAATATATATGTGTATATATTCTATTAATTATATATATGTGGTATTCCATCTGTATATATATAAACTGCTCAGCCTAAAATACAGACCATTATCCATAGTTTTAAATCCTCTCCCATGCCTCTGATTTCCTCTCGAGAGCCTCTGATTTCTGCTTAAAGCTAAGTATCCCAAATTGTGCTATTAATTTTATTTTTTGTGTAGCTTACAAAATGGTAAGAGATCAAATATTATGTGTATATCTCTAAAAATATACCTTTGCATGTTTGAACTTTACATAAATGTATTACTATATGCATTTTTCCGCTTCTTACATTCACTAAATACTATGTTTTTGATTTTCATTCATGATGTTGTAGTGTAGATTATACATTTTCACTCCCATAAATTTGATTATCCAAAAGAGTTCTCGTAAGCATAGGGTGATCACTTCTTTGAAGTGTTTGTCAGAATTCAGTTAAATTATCTGGGATTGGTGTTTTCCTTAAGGAAATATTTAAATTATTAATCTAATACCCTCAATTATTTTAGGACTAGTATTATTTTCAGTTTATCACTGAGTCCATTTTGTTATTGTATTTATTTATATAAGAATTTGAGTACATTCACTGAGTTTTTAAAAATTACTACGTGCATTTTATAATATTCTCTACCTTTAAAAATACATATGCTGCATTTATCTTTATTGCTTCTTTCTATTCTTCATATTATTATTTTAATTAATTTAAGCCTTCTATGTATAACTTAGTTTAAATTCTGTACCTTTGATTCCTATTCACTAATTTCACTATAATATTTATTGTTTGCATCTTTCTTGTGTAAAATTTTATGAATCTTGTTTTTTTCTTTAATTTCCTAATTTGGTTCAAAACTATTAAATTTAAGTCTTTTCTATTTTCTATTATTAAATATTTTGAAAGTGATGGGTTTTCCCTTGGGAAATGCTTTTTCAAAAAAAATTTTACATTTTTGCCTCTCATGTTTAATTCTAGATCTATGTGGAATTGATATTTTTATGTAGTGAATGGTAGAGATCAAATATTGCTTTCCCCCCTCCTGAGCCAGGATATAGTGTAGCCTGAGGAAATTGTTTATTGTTCTGTGTTTCAAATGATCCAGCCTTGCACAGGCTTTATTCCATACCTTCAGTAACTCTTCAAACCAAAACTTTGGGTGAAGCAAAGTAGGCAGAAGATCCAGCTCTGTGGCTGTCATTAGTCTCTGATATCCTTCCTTGGATAATCACACCTGTCTTGTATTTATAACCTGAAGATTTCCCTTATTTTCTTCCCAATTTAGCATTTTTTAAATAGTGTGGCATTTTTTATTTTTGTTGTTTGTATAACAGTATTTCTACTTGTGTTGTTGAAGAAGTTGATAGTGTATTACATATCAGTAGTACAAGAAAGCTATCAAATTAATTGTCGTTATAAGAACTTGGAACTCCCACAGAATAAAGCCTTTGGGATAATGAACCTAACTTAGTTTTAAAGAAATTTACATTAATGTTGCTAATACCTTTAAGTGTTTTTTTAAATCACCAACACTTTTGACATATGCCTCAATACAATGTGTTCCAATATCACTCGGTTAAGAAAAGAAACAATATTTTGGGGTAAGATGCAAAATAGCCGCTGACTTAAAAATACATGTTCTAGACATTGTAGGTGCACATTAAGTAAAGTATTCCACATTGGTTATAATTGACAATAAGTTTTTTTGGAATCACAATTGCTTCATCATTTATTTTTCTCTTATGTATTACCGTAGGCAAAAAGCTTTGTCACTTGGTGCCTGTGCACTCTTCCATAATATTAGTCAGGACTTTTTGAGGGCATGGATATACAAAAAGTATTCGACAAGGAGTCTGTCATTTCTTCTGGATTTCTTCTTTTTAAACAATCACATATCAGAAACAAATTCCTTTTGGAATTATAGGAGGCAATGTTAACCAAAATAATCGGGTAGGATTCTTTCTACCTCTAATTTTTCAGAACCTTCAGGTTGTCTCTAAAGCAGAATTATTAACAAAATTATTTTATACTTTCTAGAACAAGTGGTCCAGAACTATACAATTTTCTTACAAAATTTGTGTTTTATGAGATTTATGATGGTCTCTTAGAAGATTTGTTGTTTGTGGACCAATATGAAACCTATCAAACATTGCTCAGAACCTAGGGTGACTTTTAGATTCCTAAATAGTTTTCTACAATTGTCTGTTTAAAAAAGGTTCCCAGTGGTTATTAATAATATGAATAGACTAGAACAACTGATATTCATAAAAAAAATAAGCGACAAACAAAGATAACCATGTGAGTGGACACTGTAGAATGGTGGTTAAGTGGTAGCTCAGATCAGACTCTTGAGTTTACTCCTTTGTATTAGTTTATTAGGACAACCACAACAAAATACCAGGGACAGGTGACTCAGACAACATAAATGTATGTCCTCACAGTTCTGAAGTCTAGAGCCCAAGATCGAGGTGTTGGCAGGGATTTTTAATCAGGATATTCTGCTTTTTGAAGAATTCTTATTCATAGAGATTTTGCAATTTGTGTTATACTGCACAGCATATCAAGCATGTAATATATGTTTTTTGTAATCTACCCAATTAGATTAGCTGTTTAACTGCTAATGGAAATGATCTTAAGTCATTTTATATTAATATAAAATTTCTCTCTGTTATGTTTATTTACTGCAATGTGGCTTTCACTCTTGACACGTAATGTGTCAGTAAAAGCCGGATTTGAAATACACAGGAGGTCTATCTCATAAAAACAGTTCTATCTATATATTTTGACAGATATCTAGTGCAATGTAATGACTAGTGATGTGAAAATTATGATGTATGAATGCCATTATTTCTATATCAAATGCAAAGCAAAATAAAATATATAATTTAAAATAAGAATGGATACTCTCAAAAAGGAGATTAATATTGGAAGTTTGTATATTAAATCAAACCTCTTGGAAATAATCACCAGGAAATGGCTTTTAATGTTCTGTGAAAATAGTACAAATGTGGCATGTGCATTACATGTGTTAGAATTTTTTAAAGATTTACTTTTTAACCAAAATTATTTTATAGGCTGGGCATGGTGACTCATACTTGTAATCCCAGAACTTTGGGAGGCCGAGGTGAGCAGATCACTTGATGTCAATAATGTGAGACCAGCCTAGTCAATATGGTGAAACCCTGTCTCTAGTAAAAACATATGAATTAGCCAGCTGTGGTGGTGCCCACCTGTAACTCCAGCTACTCAGGTGGCTGAGGCAGGAGAATTGCATGAACCCTGGTGGCTGAGGTTGCAGTGAGCTGAGATCAAGCCACTGCACTCCAGCCTGGGTGAGAGTGAATGAGATTCCATTTCAAAACAAATTTTAAAAATCACTGTATAAAAGAAGAAAAGTGCGAGCAAACTATCTCTAATGTTTTGTTGTTCATAAACAAGTGAGTTTTGTTAAGGTATACATGATCTTCATTGCATGGAAGAGTCTCTGCCTCTCTTTTCTCTGGACAGGCTTGGTAAGTGAAATGGACAAAACACATGGCATGAGGAGCATTTAAATGCTCATCTTCATCCTTATCTCTTTTAATTTAAGAAGAGCTCTTATGCTGGTTTGTTTGAACTTATCATTATTACTTATTCTTTCTTTGAGATGACCTAGTGAAAGAGATGTTGAATAGATTTCTGGAAACTCTAACAACTGAAGCAGACTGTTACTTGGTTGATTTGATTAACCATATGTTTCCTACCAGTTTCCCATAAGTAAATAGTAACAGACATTTTGAAAAAAATTAAAGAAGTATAAAGAGAGAGATGAAGAAATATATAAAATAAAATTGTTGATTAAAAAAATTCTCTGGATAAAACCCTCTGGAATGAGAAGTAAAAAATAGCATAAAGTAAATCATTTGATTCTTCTATAGCTAGATAGGAAATATAAAGGGCAAATCAACTGGGAAACTGCTCAGAGAGATGTTCTTTATGGGACATGAAACATTGGCATATTTTGAAAAACATTTAAATTGACAAAACTCTCACTCCCAAGTGGTGGGGATGGAGAACACTGCTTGATAGCACAATATCTCACTTGGGTGTTTTTGCAATTTACAAGACAAAAGGAATTTGGCAGCCAGTCACAGTCAATGGAAATTCTGAAAACTGATAATTCATGATGCAGTGCTATTTATGGGACATTATTCCTACTTTAAAACTCTTTACCTCCCATGTGATTCCTGATTAGAAAGAAAATGCATTAAAATACTGAAAAAAAAAACCCCAGAAACCATAGAATAGAGAGTTTTTGATAATTTTTATAACATTAATCCTGCTTTTCCCAATTATAGTAAATTAGTGGGTCTACTTGATATGCAACATTTATAAGTAGAAAAACAGGATATTCATTTATAGTAACACGTACAAGAAACACAACTAGAATGGGTGTGATACTTAAATTTTTTAAATGAATACCTAAGCAAACAAGAAAATAAAGAAAATATTTAAGATAAAATGAAAGTAATGAAGCACTTGCATGATACTGGGTGGTGGGTTTGTGGAATTGAGAGGTGGGAAGTTGGTGAATGTTTGCTGTTTTTAGGTCCAAGAAAAGAGTGACAAATCAGAACGGAGATCTTACACTAAGGTAGGTCCCACAAATGTATATCCTCACAGTAATAGGGTAGAACAGAAAGAGCCCACTTACCCTCATAGGTAAACTCACCCTCATAAGGAGGCTGGTAAGCCTCAGTCTGGGTTCTGGTGTCAAATATAAGTCTCTTTTGAGAATTCATAACCATGGACCTCCTTCTCGCTCATGTGAACTACAGGTTCCAATTTATACTACATGAGTCATCCAGAAAACCATAATGAGAAATCCTATTTAAAAAGTAGTCCCAAATGGCAGCACCCTGGAAGGCCTGTCAAAAACAAAAGCACAATTCTGAAGACATGGAAAACCCATGTTCCCAGAATTTCAACATAGAAAGGCTTCCTGAAGAGAAGTTCACTATGCAGTTTTAAAATCCAGGAGAAACAAATTTACCATGAACAAGAATCATCGGATACAAGAAACTGTAAAAAACATATCATCTCCCTGAAGGTTTTAGATATTAAACATTCAAGGATGATAACATAGGTAAGTGTTCAGTAGGACAAAATAAGTAAGTCGGTAGGACTTATTTATTCAACATTCTTAATAGATTCACACACTTGTTTTTGCATTCAATAAATTAAGGACTGGAATATGAACGTAAAACAAAAATTTTAGAAGAAAATACAGAAGAATACGTAATTCTAGAATAGGAAAGAATTTATTCAATCCTCCTTCCAAATAATTATAAAGGAAGTTTGATTATACTAAAATCAAAATTCTATATACAGAAAAAGAAATCACAGATAAATGATAAGCTAGAGACTGGCAAATGCTTTTAGTGAACATATCCAACAAATATTTGGATCTGGAATATGTCAATAACTTCTGAAAATAAAAAAGAAGAGGTAGATAATGCAGTAGAAAAGTAAGCAAAGCATTTAAGAGAAAAATAAGAAACCTGAATTGCCAAAAAATACACAAAGAATGCTGACTAGATATCAGAGAAATATGAGTTAAAGTAACATCATGATAATATAGCACACCTAAAGACTAGGAAACTCCAAAATATTTTATAATACCAAATTTTTCTGAAGTTTGTGGAGAGAGTATAATTAGTGCCACCTTTTTGGAAAGCAATTCGGCAGTATCTAATAAAATTGGAAATATGAAATCCTTTCACTCTCAGGGACATATTCTAAAGAATTTCAGCATGCACATAATGAGATTAGGTACAACATTTCTCCTTGTGGTATGATTTATAATAGCTAACAAATTGAAAACAATCTCAACATTCATCAAGGAAAGAATGAGTAGTTACATTGTAATATATTTGACCCTGGAATGCTATACAACAATTAAAATAATTGGTGCTACATGTATAGAAAATTTTGGAATGATACCTATATTACAATGCAACTTTTATAAAATTTAATAATACGAAAAACAGTAGTCTATTCATATAAAGCAAAATTATAACAACATAACAAAGTCAAAAATTGATTACCTGTGGGGAGGGAGAAAAGGAAGTATGATCAAGCCGAAATTTAAAGTAGCTTTAAATATATTTATTTTTTTAAATATGTATTTTTTAAAAGAATTGTCTTAATTTCCTTTAAGTTTTGATCAAGATGCATGGTGGGGTAAGTTAGTCTTTATTATACTTTAAAATTTCCTGTACGTTTGAAATATTTCACTATAAAAATGAATGTCAGGATTTTGGTTTACTCCACCACTATATAAATATTGCCCTGATAATTAAATATTTTTTGTGACATTCCATTCTGTTAACCTACCCAAAAAGCCCACGTGTGTTCACGTTTTTCAGGCCCTGTAAAATATGGTTACATTGGGCCCAGGTACCATTGAAGGTGAACATTGTACTCTGTGCAAGCTGCTTATAGAGTAGTGTTTAGCTATCTCAGTTCCACTAAAGAGAGTTAGAGAGGTTGACTCTCATTAAATGACTAGCCTGCGAGACTGTTTTTATGTACTGAATTGTGTTCCTCCAAAATTCATATGATGAAGGCATAATCCCCAATATGACTGTGGTTGGAAATAGGGCCTCTAAAAAGATAATTAACGTTAAATGAGGTCATAAGGGTGGGGCCCTGATTTAATATAATGGCTGTCCTTATAAGATCTTCTTTTAAGGGACATGAGAAATGTACATATGCAGAGGAAAAAGTCACAGCAGGATAGAGACTGTCTAAGGAGCGAGACTTCAGGAGAAACCAAACCTCCCAACACCTTGATCTTAGATTTCCAGGCCTTAGAGCTGTGGGAAAAAATAAATGTATTTTTGTTGTTAAAGCCAATGAGATTGTGGTACTTTGTAGCATGGAGTTTTGTGACATGAAATTTTGTGACTTGGAAGACCCAGCAAATAAATATAGCTATTATAGCATAGAAAGATATAAGATTGAAAGCCCAGAAATAGATGAAAGAACAGACATAGACAAGTTAATTAGTCTATGAAACTGAATATATTAAAGGAATACCAAATGGCCTTTTCAACAAAGTTACTGGCAGTATCAGATTGCCTCATACAAACATTTCCTAGCAGCATCAGGTGGTCCATGACCTTTTTCTAGCATCAGGTGATTGTCAGCATGGCTAAACACCCAAGTGTAAGTCATGTCTGCAAGTAGAAATACATTTTGTTTTAGCTATTGTTACAAATCTTTCTTTGTTTTGAGTTTTATACTTTGCTTGTATTATTTCTCACATAATACCCTATAATTTCTGGCATATTAGTAATACTCCAAGGTTTAGTGTCCACCTGCCTAATTTAAGTCCATTTCTGTTAAAAATTATAAACTATAGGGGAAAAAATGAACAGAAACAAACAGTACAACCAGGCCTTCAATAGGCTTTGGCTTCCATTATTTTAATGATATGTTAGTCTTTGAGTTTTTAAAAACAATGTTAGTGTTACCCATTACTGCTTCTTATCAGACATGAGAAAATTTTGTCTTTATTCCTTTTGGATAAATGGATTGTTTTGAACTGCAAGAGATTTGAGTAAAGGGGCATTCTGAAGAGAGTTAAGCCAAGGGAATGGCTATACGAGAAGAATGAATGATAGTAGTGACAGCTAAAAGAACATTGGATTACTATGGAGATAAGACAATTAATATAACAACCATAATAGTATCTCAGTTTTTGAGCCCTTTTATTTATTAAATTTAAATTATTTTATTAAATTTAATCTTTAAAACCACCCTATAGAGTAGATACTAAGATGAGCCAAAATTCTCAGATGAGAAAACTGCCGTTTAGTGACATCAATTAATCTGCTCAAGGACAGTGTCAGGATCTGAATCCAATTCTTTCTCATTCCTAAACCTAGGACTTTGTCTTAGTCCATTAGGAATGTCATAACAAAATTCAACAGATGGGGTGTCTTATAAACAACAGCAATTTATTTCTCAGAGTTCTGGAGGTTGAGAATTCCAAGATCAAGGTGCCAGCGTATTCAGTGACTGATGATGGCAAGCTTTCTCACAGACAGCTCTTCTCACTCTAACTTTACATGGCAGTCCATAGGGGAGTCTCTCTAAGGCCTCTTTTATAAAGGCCCTAATCTCATTCATGAGGTCTCTGCCCATCTGACTTAACAACCTCCCAAAATTCCCACTTACTAATACCATCATCTTAGGATTGAGGATTTGAACATATAAATGTTGAAGACACATAAACATTTAGATTATAGCAGTGTCTTTAACCACTACAACATACTGCTTCACAAAAGACAGATTTCTTTTAAGAAATTATATGTCAATGTGAAGCATGATAATCTATATATCTTGTACATTATCAGCAGTCAGAAGAGAGCAAAGCTGACGACTGCCTCTGCTTTGCCCTGCATAGTTTCAGGACAACTTGTACTTCATCTCATGTTTGCTGATGACTCAGTGTGGCTGACATTTCCATGACACACAAATTAGACCACAGAAGCAAGGCTCTCACTGAGCTGGAGTGGGCCCTCAAGGTAGCGTATACCAATCAGATCTATCCTTGGAGGACTCCATAATCAGATTTGGGAGGTCTGGAAGGAGCCCAGGCTTTCTATTCAGCAGGAGTGGGCTGAGATTCAGCTGTAAATAGAAGAGAAAGGCTGCCATAGCAGTGGAAAATAACGACGTAGCCCTGGCTTGTCCATTTTGCATAAATGCAGCAATGATTCATCTTTGAGTTGATAAACATGTTTTCCTAAGTGAAAGTCAGACAGACAGGATGTGATTCCCAGCTAGAAGGGCTTTATTACTAAAGGATTATAGAGAGAAGCCACTTAGCCTATGCCTTTGCCATGCTGGAAATGGATTTGTGCTAGGGGCACAATTTTTCTTTTCAATGAAATGCAGATAAGGGGAAATTCTGGCAGTGTATTGTAGAGGGTCTTTAGTCTGATTTTCCTTTGAGTTCTCATAGTGACACAAGTCCGGTGTCATATTCAGGGCTCACATTAAGAACACAAGAAATGCTCACTGACTCATTGACATAGTCACCAAGGTATCCCCAAACCTCAAGGGAAAAAAAAGACCACAGACTCAGGATTTGAAAATATGTATGACACTGTAGACTAAGGATCGATGTGCAGAAAAAAACTAGGCACATACACCTCATAGATGCAAGGAAAATACCACATCTCAGTTATTAAGGCATCAAGTTTACTTTATAGGCTGTCATTTACAACTCAAGTTTACCACCCTCACCACATGCCACCACAGACTTTCAAAGAATACTTTATAATTATCAGGGGAGAATGATAAATCAATTATGATTGATTGCTCTGTAGGATATGTAAACAAATAAAACCAATGGGCATGGGGAACCCAATTCACTGCTTCCCTTGTGACAAGATTCAAGACAACCCAGCACTCAACAAACATGTATTGGGTGTGTAATATTTGGTGGACCACATCTGGTTGCGGGGATAGAAATATGAATAAAAAGCAGCTTTTATGTTTGAGGCCCTTATAACCCAGTAAGGGAGACAGAAGCACAAACACAAGTCGGTGTAAAGTGGAATGAGAAATGTAGAATTTAAAAGTATGATGAGGAATCACCACACTGTCTTCCACAATGGTTGAACTAATTTACACTCCCACCAACAGTGTAAAAGCATTCCTATTGCTCCACATCCTCTCCAGCATCTGTTGTCTCCAGATTTTTTAATGATCGCTATTCTAACTGGTGTGAGATTATATCTGAATATGGCTTTGATTTGCAGTTCTCCAATGACCAGTGATGATGAGCATTTTTTCACGTTTGTTGGCTGCATAAATGTCTTCTTTTGAAAAGTGTGTGTTCACATCCTTTGCCCACTTTTTGATGGGGTTGTTTTTTTCTTGTAAGTTTGTTTAAGTTCTTTCTAGATTCTGGATATTAGCCCTTTGTCAAATGGGTAGATTGCAAAAATTTTTTCCCATTCTGTTAGTTGCTGGTTCACTCTAATGATAATTTCTTTTGCTGTGCAGAAGCTCTTAAATTTAATTAGATCCCATTTGTCTATTTTGGCTTTTATTACAATAGCAAACTCTTGGAACCAACAGAAATGCCCATCAATGATAGACTGGATAAAGAAAATGTGGCACCTATACACCATGGAATACTATGCAGCCATAAAAAATGATGAGTTCATGTCCTTTATATATGTTGCACTTTAGGTTCTGGGGTACCTAAAGTACCTGCAGAACATGCAGGATTGTTGCATAGGTACATACATAGCAATGTGGTTTGCTGCCTCCATCCCTGTCACCTATATCTGGCATTTCTCCCCATGTTATCCCTCCCCAACTCCCTACCCCCCACTGTACCTCCCGTATTCCCCCTCAACAGATGCCAGTGTGTGGTGCTCCCCTCCCTGTGTCCATGTGTTCTCATTGTTCAACACCTGCCTATGAGTGAGAACATGCTGTGTTTGATTTTCTGTTCTTGTGTCAGTCTGCTGAGAATGACGGTTTCCAGGTTCATCCATGTCCCTACAAAGGACACAAACTCATCGTTTTTTTGTGGCTGCATAGTATTCCATGGTGTATATGTGCCACATTGTCTTTATTTAGTCTATCATTGATGGGCATTTGTGTTGGTTCCAGGTCTTTGCTATTGTAAACAGTGCTGCAGTGAACATTCGTGTGCATGTGTCCTTAGTAGAATGATTTATAATCCTTTGAATATATACCCAGTAATGGGATTGCTGGGTCAAATGGAATTTCTATTTCTAGGTCCTTGAGGAATCGCCACACTGTCTTCCACAATGGTTGAACTAATTTACACTCCCACCAACAGTGTAAAAGTGTTCCTATTTCTCCACATCCTTTCCAGCATCTGTTGTCTCCCGATTTTTTAATGATCGCCATTCTAACTGGTGTGAGATGGTATCTCAATGTAGTTTTGATTTGCATTTCTCTAATGACCAGTGATGATGAGCATTTTTTCATATGTTTGTTGGCCTCATGTATGTCTTCTTTTGTAAAGTGTCTGTTTATCCTTTGCCCACTTTTGAATGGGCTTATTTGTTTTTTTCTTGTAAATCTGTTAGTTCTTTGTAGATTCTGGATATTAGCCCTTTGTCAGATGGGTAGACTGCAAAAATGTTTTCCCATTCTGTTGGTTGTCGTTCATGCTAATGACTGTTTCTTTTGCTGTGCAGAAGCTGTGGAGTTTGATTAGGTCCCATTTGTCTATTTTGGCTTTTGTTGCCAATGCTTTTGGTGTTTTGATCATGAAGTCCTTGCCTATACCTGTGTCCAAATGGTTTTGCCTAGGTTTTCTTCTACGGTTTTTATGGTGTTAGGTCTTATGTTTAAGTATGTAATCCATCTGGAGTTAATTTTAGTGTAAGGTGTCAGGAAGGGGTCCAGTTTCTGCTTTCTGCACATGGCTAGCCAGTTTTCCCAACATAATTTATTAAACAGGGACTCCTTTCCCCATTGCTTACTTCTGTGAGGTTTGTCAAAGATCAGATGATTGTAGATGTGTGGTGTTGCCTCCGACGCCTCTGTTCTGTTCCATTGGTCTATATCTCTGTTTTGGTACCAGTACCACGCTGTTTTGATTACTGTAGCCTTGTAGTATAGTTTGAAGTCTGGTAGTGTGATACCTCCTACTTTGCTCTTTTTGCTTAGAATTGACTTGGCTATGTGGGCTCTCTCTTGGTTCCATATGAAGTTTAAGGTGGTTTTTTCCAGTTCTGTGAAGAAGGTCATTGGTAGCTTGATGGAGATAGCATTGAATCTATAAATTACTTTGGGCAGTATGGCAATTTTCGTGATATTGATTCTTCCTAACCATGAACATGGAATGTTTCTCCATCTATTTATGTCCTCTCTTATTTCGTTGAGCAGTGGTTTGTAGTTCTCCTTGAAGAGGTCCTTTATGTTCCTTGTTAGTTGTATTCCTAGGTATTTTATTCTCTTTGTAGCAATTGTGAATGGCAGTTTGTTCTTGATTTGGCTCTCTTTAAGTCTGTTATTGGTGTATAGGAATGCCTGTGATTTTTGCACATTGTATTTGTATCCTGAGACTTTGCTGAAGTTGCTTATCAGTTTCAGGAGATTATGGGCTGAGATGATGCGGTCTTGTAAATATACAATCATGTCGTCTGCAAATAGACACAATTTGACTTTCTCCTTTCCTATTTGAATACCTTTTATTTCTTTTTCTTGCCTGATTGCTCTGGCTAGAACTTCCAGTACTATATTGAACAGGAGTGGTGAGAGAGGGCAACCTTGTCTAGTGCCAGATTTCAAAGGGAATGCTTCCAGTTTTTGCCCATTCAGTATGATATTTGCTGTTGGTTTGTCATAAATAGCTTTTATTATTTTGAGATATGTTCCCTCAATACCTAGTTTATTGAGAGTTTTTAGCATAAAGGGCTGTTGAATTTTGTCAAAGGCCTTCTCTGTATCAATTGAGATAATCATGTGGTTTTTGTCTTTGGTTCTGTTTATGTGGTAAATTACATTTATAGACTTGCGTATGTTGAATCAGCCTTGCAGCCCCGGGATGAAGGCTACTCAATCATGGTGGATAAGTTTTTTGATGTGCTGTTGTAATCGGTTTGCCAGTATTTCATTGAAGATTTTTGCATCTATGTTCATCATGGATATTGGCCTGAAGTTTTCTTTTCTTGCTGAGTCTCTGCCAGGTTTTGGTATCAGGTTGATGTTGGACTCATAAAATGATTTGGGAAGGATTCCCTCTTTTTGGATTGTTTGAAATAGTTTCAGAAGGAATGGTACCAGCTCCTCTTCGTATGTCTGGTAGAATTAGGCTGTGAACCCATCTGAACCTGGGCTTTTTTTGGGTGGTAGGCTTTTAATTGCTGCCTCTACTTCAGCCCTTGTTATTGGTCTGTTCAGGGTTTCAACTTCTTTCTGGTTTTGGGTTGGGAGGATGCAAGTGTCCAGGAATTTATCCATTTCTTCCAGGTTTACTAGTTTATATGCAAAGAGTTGTTTGTAATAATCTCTGATGATGGTTTGTTTTTCTGTGGAATCTGTGGTGGTACCCCCTTTATTGTTTTTTATTGCATCTATTTGATTATTCTCTCTTTTCTTTTTTATTACTCTGGCTAGTGGTCTATTTTGTTGATCTTTTCGAAAAATCAGCTCCTGGATTTATTGATTTTTTGAAGAGTTTTTTGTGTCTCTATCTCCTTCAGCTCTGCTCTGCTCTTAGTTATTTCTTATCTTCTGCTTGCTTTTGAATTTTTTTGATTTTGCTCCTCTAGCTCTTTCAATTTTGATGATAAGGTGTCGATTTTAGATCTTTCCTTTCTTCTCATGTGGGCATTTATTGCTATATGTTTTCCTCTAGACACTGTTTTAAATGTGTCCCAGAGATTCTGGCTCGTTGTGTCTTCATTCTCGTTGGTTTCAATGAACATATTTCTGCCTTCATTTCACCATTTATTCAGTCAACATTCAAGAGCCAGTTGTTCAGTTTCCATGAAGCTCGGCAGTTCTGAGTTAGTTTCTGAATTCTGAGTTCTAACTTGATTGCACTGTGGTCTTAGAGACTGTTTGTTATGATTCCATTCTTTTGCATTTGCTAAGGAGTGATTTACTTCCAATTATGTGGTCAGTTTTAGAGTAGGTATGATGTGGTGATGAGAAGAATGTATATTCTGTGGATTTGGGGTTGGAGAGTTCTGTAAATGTCTATTAGGTTTGCCTGGTCCAGGTCCGAATTCAAGTCCTGGATATCCTTGTTAATTTTCTGTCTCATTGATCTGTCTAATAATGACAGTGGGGTGTTAAAGTCTCCCACTATTATTGTGTGGGAGTCTAAGTCTCTTTGTAAGTCATTAAGAACTTGCTTTATGTATCTGGGTGCTCCTGTATTGGGTGCATATATATTTAGGATCGTTAGCTCTTCTTGTTGCATTGATCCTTTTACCATTATATAATGTCCCTTTTTGTCTCTTTTGATCTTTGTTGGTTTGAAGTCTATTTTTTCAGAGATGAGAATTGCAACTCTTGCTTTTCTTTGCTCTCCATTTGCTTGGTAAAGCTTCCTCTATCCCTTTATTTTGAGCCTATCTGTATCCTTGCATGTGAGATGCATTTTCTGGATACAGCACACAGATGGGTTTTGGCTTTTTATCCAATTTGCCAGTTTGTGTCTTTTGATTGGGTCATTTAGCCCATTTATATTTAGGGTTAATATTTTATGTGTGGATTTGATCCTGCCATTTTGATGCTAGCTGGCTGTTTTGCCCGTTAGTTGATGCAGTTTCTTCATTGTGTTGATGCTCTTTACCATTTGGTATGTTTTTGGAGTGGCTGGTGCTGGTTGTTTCTTTCTATGTTTAGTACCTCTTTCAGGAGCTCTTGTAAAGCAGACCTAGTGGTGATGAAATCTCTGAATACTTGCTGCTTCACAAAGAATTTTATTTTTCCTTCACTTATGAAGCTTAGTTTGGCTGGATATGAAATTCTGGGTTGAAAGTTCTTTTCTTTAAGGATGTTGAATACTGTCCCCCACTCTCTTCTGGCTTGTAGGGTTTCTGCTGAGAGATCTGCTGTGAGTCTGATGGGCTTTCCTTTGTGGGTAACCCAACCCTTCTCTCTGGCTGCCCTTAGCATTTTTTCCTTCATTTCAACCATGGTGAATCTGATGATTATGTGCCTTGGGGTTGCTCTTCTTGAGGAATATCTTTGTGGTGTCCTCTGTATTTCCTGGACTTGAATATTGGCCTGCCTTGCTAGGTTGGGGAAGTTATCCTGGATAATATCCTGATGAGTGTTTTCCAGTTTGGATTCATTCTCTCCATTGCATTCAGGTACACCTATCAAACGTAGATTAGGTCTTTTCACATAGTCCCATATTTCTTGGAGGTTTTTTTCATTTCTTTTTACTCTTTTTTCTCTAATCTTACCTTCTTGTTTTATTTCATTGAGTCGATCTTCAATCTCTGATACCCTTTCTTCTGCTTGGTCGATTCGGCTATTGAAACTTTTGTATGCTTGGCGAAGTTCTCGTGTTGTGTTATTCAGCTCCTTAAGTTATTTACATTCTTCTCTAAGCTATTTATTATCATTAGCATTTCCTCAAACTTTTTTTAAGATTCTTAGTTTCTTTGCATTGGGTTAGAACATATTCTTTTAGCTCAGAGAAGTTTGTTATTACCCACTTTCTGAAGCCTGTTTCTGTGAATTCATCAGACTCATTCTCCATCCAGCTGTGTTCCCTTGCTAGTGAGGAGTTGTGATCTCTTGAAGGAGGTGAGGTGTTCTGGTTTTTGGTGTTTTCATCCTTTTTGTGCTGGTTTCTTCCCATGTTTATGAATTTATCTACCTGTTGTCTTTGTAGTTGGTGACTTTTGGATGGAGTCTTTGAGTGGAACTCCTTTTTGTTGATGATGAAATAACTTCTTTCTGTTTTTTTAGTTTTCCTTCTAACAGTCAGGCGCTCGCTGTAGGACTGCTGGAGGTCCACTCCAGACCCTGCTTGCCTGGGGATTACCTGTCATGGCTGCCAAACAGTGAGGGTTGCTGCCAGTTTCTTCTTCTGTTATCTTTGTCCCAGAAGGATACCTGCCAGATGTCTGCCTGAGCTCTTCTTTGTGAGGTGTCTCTTTGGATATATAGGTATCAGGGAGCTGCTTGAGGAGACAGTCTGTACCTTATAGGAGCTCAGGTGCTGAGTTGTGAGCTCCTTTGTTCCATTCAGAGCTGCTGGGCAGGTACGTTTAAGTCTGCTGCAGCAGAACCCACAACCACTTTTTTATCCCCCGCTACTCTGTCCTGGGAAGGTGGGGCTTTATTTATAAGTTCCTGATGTGCTTCCATTTTTCAACATGAGTTTCAGGAGGCTGAATTCATCATGATTTCTTCTTTCTCTGGCTTTTTCATGTTCTGATAAATACTTAAAATAGTCTTTCCTTTAATACTCCTTTAACTAGATAATTATTACTTATTTTTTCAGCTCCTATATAATCTGCTCCAGGAAGACTTCCTTGAACATTCTGAATCTGGTTTAGCTCTTCCCTTATGGGTCTTAGTGTTATCCCACATATATCTTCATTTTACCCATTTTCCCATGTATTAAAGTTGCTTAACTTTTTCTACATGAAATTGCAAGCTTTTGGTAGGCAAGCACTGTATCCTACCACAGTATTCTTAGTGACATAAACTTTTAAGATCCCCCAAATGTTTGTTAAATCTAATGCAACAGAATGAGAAAAAGAAATAAATGTAATTCCTTAAAGTCAGATAAGGGACTCCTTTGTAGCCAAGGTCTGGATGATTTTAAGTAAGTAAATATAGGTAGATCATAAAGAAAGCCTTTCCTTTCTTCAACATGACAGTCATGTTAAATAGTTGAAGAGTGTGGCCAGCATATAATGGAGTAAAGAACAATAAATTAGCAATACGTAACAACATTTATATGTGTTTGGAAAACGAAGTCAGTCTTAGGAATAAGGTCATTAGCCTCTCAATGGCCCACTTTTATTTCCAAGAAGGGAGAATCTTTAAAGTTTAGGTGTAAATGGTGCCTGTGACAACCTAAGATAAATATCATTATCCTTGTTTGTCCCCTAGAACCTTAATAAGCAATAGTTATGCCATACAGAAAATAGTGAAATTTTAATGGTTAACAGGATTTTCAGGTAAGCCCTATTGGAAGAAGAATAAGTTTATAGTTAATCTGCTAGAAACAGAAACTCACTGACTTGGATTGAAGGTGGAGATAGAAGTATAGTACCTGGATTTTAGCTCTTACACCTCTCTATCTACACTGCATCCAGTTACCAAGTCATGTGGATTCTGCCTGCTAAATAGTTCTCAAATCTATTTTTCTATGTCTTCTTCCTTAATCCTAGATTTATGGACCATCTCAATAATCTTTTATTTGGTTTTTCATATTTGATGCATTCTTTTGAAATACAAGACTGAGTGTACCAGTCCTAAAATTAAAACTCCTCCAAAGCAATCTTTCTAATGTTTTGGGATTAGATACAAAATGTGTAGTGTAGATCCTGCACATTCTGGTCCCCAGCAGCTCCTGTCTGTGCTCTCCTTCCTGCACATTTTTGCTGTTGCCCACACAATCTCTGCCATGGTGACTTTCACAAACTACTTCTCATTCTTAACATTTTCTTCATCTGTGTGCTTAGAAAATATCTATGGGTTTTCTATTGCCATCTAAAATCACCACAAATTTGGCAGTTTAAAACAATAGTTTTCAGGAGTCAGGAGTCTGGGCATAACTTACTTGAGTATGTTCTGCTTAGGGGCTCACAAGGTTGCAATTAAGATAAAAGCCTGGGTTATGATCTCATCTAAGCTTTGGGTGCACTTCCAAGCTTAATAATCATATGCAGAATTTAGCTCCTTTGTGACCACAGGATTGAGAACTTCAGCTCCTAAAAATCACCACCATTCCCTGCCACATGGGTCTCTCCACAGCATGGCAGTTTGCTTCTTCAAGGCCAGCAGGAAAATATTTCTGCTCCTTCAAGTCTGAATTCTAGATCCTCCTTGAAAATGCTGACTTGACTAGTACAGGCTCAGTCAGGAAAAACTCCCTTTTGAGTAATTTAAAGTCAACTGAATAGAACTTCCATTACATCTGTAATATACAGAAAATGTGGTGAATTCAAAGGCCTCTGGTCATTGAAAGAACCCAAATCACCTCCACTCTAGTCAATCATTGCCTTGCGGAATTATGGCCCAGCAGCCCTATCTAATTTTTCAGATCATCCAGGAATCTAGACTTGTGCTCTTGTGTGTGTGTGTGCATGTATGTGTGTGTGTGTGTATGTGTGTGTGTGTGTGTGTGTCTATTATTCAGTGAATGTGTTTTCCAAAAATTCATATGTTGAAGCCTGATTCCTTGATGTGATCGTATTTGAAGGTGTGGACTTTGGGAGGTAATTAGGTAATGAGGGTGCAGACCTCATTAATATTTGTGCCCTTATAAACGTGATCTCAGAGAGTTCTCTCTCATTCTGCTATATGAGAATAGAAGGAGAAAACAGATATTTGCAAACCAGGAAGAGTGCCCTTACTATACACCATATCTGCCAGCACTTTGATCTGAGATTTTTCCAGCCTCCAGACTGCAAAAAAAAAAAAAATTTCTGTTGCTTAAATATTCTGTTTTAGTAGTTCAAAGTGACTGACACAGTATCTGAGTATAAAATATTCTGATATACAAATATTCTAATTAATTCAAATAATAAAAACTCTCCCCAGACCAATACTAGGCAGAATAAATATATTTGCAGTCAAGATTTTTGCTTATGCTATTACTTTGAAAAATTTCAGTAATTACTCCAAAATTGTAAGTGATACATATTTTTAAAAATACATTTTTACCCCCATAGACTATAACTCTCTGAGAACCTGGATTATATCTCTTTTATTCATTTATATATTTCAGTACTTAACACACTGAGGAGACATAATGAATGATCAATACATATTTGTTGAATGGATTAATTAATGGAAGCCTTGTGAATTCTCAGCAAAATAGACTTGGGTTAAAATTTTAACTTGCCAACTAGGCAGTTTGATCTCTGAAGAATTGTTAACATTCTGACCCTTACTTTCATTATGTACAAAATGAGATTATATATAACTACTGATTTTATTGTGGGGACTAACTGGAAAAATGAATATAAATTACATAGGACAGCAGTTTCTCATTGTAGGATGATTTTTCTTAGAGATGGCTCGCAGATACGAGTGAATGAGTGTACGGTATATTTTAGCACTAAATACTTCTACCATCTACTTTTGTACAATTTATATGTTTTAAAGTTAGAGTGGTGGATGGTCTTATCAAATTCAAATGTTAAATAGGAAAATTAAGTATGTATGTTACCATATACATACAGAAGATATATATATATACACACACATACACACAATTTACATATCTCAAAGGCTGATAGCTTTAGTTAAGGTAAGAGAGTTGGATCTTTGGCAAGGAGAACAGGGAGCAGGGAAAGATGTAGTGCTGCAGGAGAATGAGGCCAGTATGATGTTGTGTGCAGAGCTTATTCTCTACCACCTACACAGAAAGTATGAAAAAGGAGCCACTCTCTAGTAACAATATTCCTTTGAAATATTTTAAAAGAAAATGAAACCACAATTTCTTCCTACCTGCTTTGTTTCACAAACACTATCAGGAAGAGAAATTCCTATTGTACCTAGTGGATGCATTAAATTCTGGACATCAGCATTGTACTTTTTTCCAGGTATATTTACAAGTATTTTCATAAGCAGACAATTATAAATAGCTTATAATTTATTATTATAGCGTTATAAAATAAAGGGACAAAAAAGAAAAAGCAATGTCTTCTTTTAAAATAATGAATGCTTTAGTTAAAATGATTAGATAAATCCACATGAGCAAAGACAAAAAGAGTCACATGAAGCACTTCTGCAGAAAGATCATTCCAGCATTTTAGGAATATTCAATGATATTTTCCTTATTTCATTTTTTAGGCTTCTACTGGGTCTACAGTGAAAGGTATTTTATTTTGTTGTACATCAGAAGGAGATGAGAATGTGCTTAAGGGAGTTTGATCCAATGAGTATTACATTGCTGACCTTTAGTAAGGAACACACTAAATGAATTCAAGAGTAGAATTGAAATATATTGGTTATACATAGCAAATATTCTAAAGGTTCAAGAGTACCAAAAATTTAACTTTGTAATTACAAGCAAATGCATTATAAGATTTTATAATCTGAATTGTTCATAGCTGTAGGGAATCATTTCAACAAATGATTCTTAGGGGAGAAATACAATCAAATGAAGCTGAACCATGTAACAAAATTAACAATATGCACTTGGTAAACTCCTTCCTACTAAATGAATTAATATCATCAAAGACAATTTCTCCTACCATATGCAGACACAGTTAGAACTTGCAAGAGTAAATAACTCCGACAATTGTTCAATTTGTTATTACCAAACTTGTAAAATTATCTTATAAATTACTTCTTAACACATTATCTTTTATAATCATTAAAAATTTTGCACTGCTATTTGGTGTATTTTTAAATGTAGATGCAAGCAAAAAATAATCTAGCTGCAGAATAGACCTAAATACCTTTCTGCTTTTTATGTTTTTCAAGGTCATAACAATTCACTTTTTACCTCTTGCAAGCACTACACTGGAACTAGACCAGAAAAAAAATTTTTGATTACATAAAACAGGACAGATTTGGGATTCAGAAATACGGAGTTTAACACATGTGGACTTTGTTTTACATAGTAAACGTATTTCCAAAATTGTATATTCATGTGAAGCAAGCAAGGAGTGATTTATGCATGTAAGTGGTAGCTGATCTTATATAAATAAATGATATTGCCCAGGGAACATTAATATCCATCCTAGTGCCAACAGAGATGTCCACATTTATTCTTTAGTCAGCTTAAGAAGGCATGCTCTCAGTGTCTTTTGCTTGACTCACAGGAGGTTGTAGAAAATATCTGCTGCTGGCCAGGCATGGTGGCTCATGCCTGTAATCCCAGCACTCTGGGAGGCCAAGGTGGTGGATCATGAGGTCAAGAGATCAAGACCATCCTGGCCAACATAGTGAAACCCTGTTTCTACTAAAAATACAAAAATTTTCTGGGCTTGGTGGTGCATCCCTGTAGTCTCAGCTACTTGGGAGAATGAGGCAGGAGAATCACTTGAACCTAGGAGGAGGAAGTTGCAGTGAGCCAAGATGACACCATTGCACTCCAGCCTGGTGATAGAGTGAGATTCGAAAGAAGAAGGAAGAAAGAAAGGAAGAAAGGAAAGAAGAAAGAAGGAAGGAAGGAAGGAAGGAAGGAAGGAAGGAAGGAAGGAAGGAAGGAAGGAAGGAAGGAAGGAGAGAAAAAATAAAGAAAAGAAAGAAAATATCTGCTGCTGCTCTAAGCTAACAGCTGACAATTTTGGAAGGAAACTCAGGTGGTAAGCCAATTCAGTTTTGCTCCAGGAGCTTGAAACCATGGCACTCTTCAATCCTGTATATCCAGATCAGACCATTCATTATCTTAACATCCTTCTTTGTGTGCTTTTATCCTGTCATTTATTGCCTTAGTCAAGGACTTCACTCCAGTTTTCCCTTCTTCTTGCATCATCATCTTTTCTTCTCATTGGATCATTCACATCAATAAAAATATATACTGTTGTTTTCCCCACCTTGAAAACAGAACAGAAAACCTCCTTTGACCTCACATTCCTTTCCAGTTACTGCTCAATTCTCTGCTCTCCTCTAGAGCAGGTCTCTTTTAAAGGACTTTTGGTTTTTGCAGTTTCCACTTATTCACCTCAGTTGTTTCTTGAATTCGTCCCAGATTTTTATCTCCATCTCTCTACAAAAATTGCCAAGGTCATATCAATAGCCTCCATAGTAATAGATCAATAAATTCAAATTCCAGCCTTCATTTTTCTTGATTTTTCCAAAACATTTGAAGCACTCTCTCCTTCTTTTATTAAACACTGTCTTGGCTCCTGGAAAAATGTTCTTGTTTACTTTCAATTGTTCTACATGGATCAAGTTTATCTTCTTCACAACTAAGCATGTCATACTCCAGGCTTAGTTCTCAGCTATCTTCTGTTCTGTAACTGAATTTATGCTCCTTCATTCTCAGGATTTCAATATCATTTAAATATGGATGACTCTCACATTCATGTCTTCAATCCTGAGTTGTCTCCTAAGCTGTACATTTTTATCTCCAAATTTATACTTTTTTTTCTTTAAGACAGGCAATACTTATCCCAAATTAGCTTAAGTTAAAATAAATTTTTGACAATTGTCTTTCAAATCTATTCCTTCTTTAGTCTAAAGTAGTGGTTCTGGGGAATAATTTTGTCTCCCAAAGGACATTTGGCAATGTCTGAGGATACCTTCAGGTGTCATAACAAGGGATGTATGCTATTGACAGCTATATTCAATATCCAACCGAAGTGGAAACCTTTATTCTCCTCTTCCTCTCACCCTCATGTCCAACCCATCGGCAAACCTTGTTAAGTCTATTTTGAAAATATATCTGGAATTCCTCATCAATTCCAGTGCTACTTCTCCATTCTATTCCACCATCAACTCTCACCTGGATTAACTCACCTCTTGTCCCAACTAGTCTCCCCTTTTCTACTAGTCCTGTTGAAAATTCTACACATTAGCCAGAGTACTCCTTTTAGAGCATTTAGGAACCTCCAGAGGCTTCTTGTCTATCTCAGAATAAAATTCAAAGCTTTTACTTTTCTTCATAGCCTGTTTACATTTTTAAAAAATTATTTGTCTCATTCTACCAGCAGTATAAGCTTAAAAGAACAGTGACTCTGTTTTGTTTATTGCCATATTCCAGAGCCTAGAAGAGAATAGTATACATAGTAGGTACATAATACATATTTATAGATTGACTAAATATCCACAAGGTAAGTGTATTAGTCTGTTTCACACTGCTATAAAGAACGGCCTGTGACTGGTAATTTATAAAGAAAGTAGATTTAATTGACTCACAGTTCCAAATTGCTGAGGAGGCCTCAGAAAACTTACAATTATGGTGGAAAGCAAAGGAGAGGCAAGCACCGTCTTCACAGGATAGCAGGACAGAGTCAGTACAAGCAGGGGAAAGGCCAGGTGCTTATAAAACCATTGGATCTCATAGACTCACTCACTATCACGAGAACAGCTGGGGAAAACTGTCCCCATGGTCCAATCATCTCCCATCACATCCCTCCCTGACATGTGGGGATTACAATTTCAGATGATATTTGGGTGGGGACACAGAACCAAACCATATCACTGAGTCTTGCCTGATGATCCGGTTAGTAAGGATCTTCCAAACACTCCTGAATGGACAATATTAACTGCAGAGCAAGCCATAAAGTTATATCAGAATGTGCTTTAAAAATATCTCCTCTTAGTCAAATAGAATGGTGGTAGTCCTATGGTAGTCCCCCATTTAAAAAAGAGTTTTCATGTCTTATGAAATTCAAGTTCTGGGGATACTGGTACAGATTTTTTAAAAGTCTCTCAATCCCACTTTCTCTTTCCACAACTCTAAATTAGGACCAAATTCTTTCTGGTATAAGCTACTACAACATCCTCCTGACAAGTCATTAACTAACTTAAATTCACCTTTTCCTGCATTAAAAAGCATTTGAAAAACTAACTCACTGCTTGTCAAATTAAGAGAAAGAGCCTCTTTTTGACATTGAAGTTCTTGATGATACAAGTCCAAATAATTTTTCCAGTTTTAGTTTTCACTATTCCTTCAGACATATTTGCTCCTGAGAAATTCTAGATTACCTTTTAAGTCTATGTATTTGAACTCCATGTCTTCACTTAGCCTGGTCTCTCTAGGTAAAATGATGCAATTATCTTTTACTATCTGCAACACCCCACCCTTTGATATTCTACACAATTCTTTAAAAAATTTTTTTTAAATTGTACTTTAGGTTCTGAGGTACAGGTGCAGATCATGCAGGATTGTTGCATAGGTACATACATGGCAATGTTGTTGTTTGCTGCCTGCTATCCCCCAGTCACCTATATCTGGCATTTCTCCCCATGTTATCCCTCCCCAACATCCCTACCATCCTGCTGCCCCTCCCCTAGTTCCCCCCAACAGACCCCAGTGTGTGATGCTCCCCTCCCTGTGTCCATGTGTTCTCATTGTTCAGCACCCACCTATGAGTGAAAACATGTGGTGTTTGATTTTCTGTTCTTGTGTCAGTTTGTTGAGAGTGATGGTTTCCAGATTCATCCATGTCCCTACACAGGACATGAACTCATCATTTTTTATGGTTGCATAGTGTATATGTATCACATTTTTCTTGTCCGGTCTATCATCGATGGGTATTTAGGTTGGTTCCAGGTCTTTGCTATTGTAAACAGTGCCACAATGAACATACGTGTGCATGTGTCTTTATAATAGAGCAATTTATAATCCTTTGGATATATACCCAGTAATGGGATTGCTGGGTCGAATGGAATTTCTATTTCTCGGTCCTTGAGAAATTGCCACACTGTCTTCCACAATGGTTGAACTAATTTACACTCCAATTCTTCAGGTTCATTTTAAATGACATTTTTTTTTTCTTATAAAACCTCCCCTATATTCCCTGAGAAATATCTTCCCTTCCCTTGAATGCTGTGGAGCTCGATTAGTACTTTCTTTATGTTCTAGTCTCCCTTCAACCAGGCATTGAAACTTATAGATTTGTCTTTTCTCTTTGATGGCACATTCTTAAGGAAAGTTTTTTTTTTAATCTTTGTAACTTTTTTGGAACTTCCAAAATATATTTAGATTTAATATAATAATATATAATGTGTGTAAGCTTTGCATTTTCAATTGTATTGTAAGTTCCTTGAGGTCTACAATTGCACCAGACCTTTTTTGCATTGGATGAACTATCTTTTGAATATCATAATTCCTAGATTCATAGTAAAAGCTCAATAAGCAATTACTGAACAAGATGCCTGAAAACTTTTAAAATCTGTAATGAAAATAAGAGTTACAAATATATCTGTTTTATACCTATGATGAACTGAATTCTAAATTTTGTTTGTACAGAAAGACATACAAAATACAAGACCTTGCTGTTTTCATTTATGAACATTTTAATTTACATTGTTATCTTGATGGTATTACTTTTCCTTTTAACACAGCTAAATAAAACTCTTTTTTGAACTCAAAAGTTATCATTATCCTGTGAATTGGTTATATTGAATCTTTCCCATGTTGTTTGCTCTCTTCTCCCTGCTAGGATAATGTTGTAACTGAGCTAGTCACAGAGAAGTGCCACACTCTGAGTTCTAATTCTGGAGTCCTTTATTAGCTGGTGACTGAGAGATGGTTAACACTCAAATTTCTCTTGGCCCCAAGGAAGGGGCTTGATTTCCCTTTATAACTTGAGTTAGGTATGAAAAGGAGAAACTAGCTGAAGTGGAATTTTACAGAAGCAGAATGAGCAGGATAGAGGGATGTGGTTGCAGGCAAGGGTATTTCCAAACAATCACCGAAGGGGATTCAAAGAGGGTTATTCACAATAGCAGGTGTGCTTCCCAAGCAGGATGCAGTTACATTGGTTATCTGGTAGGATAAGCACAGAGTCAGTGTGACATAAGGACAGCATTGGTGTAGCCCAGTTATGCACCTGAGGGATACCATGGCAGGGAAGAAGAGGCAAAAATGGAGTTTACAGCTATGATGGAGTCAGTTAGGCTATCATATTCGCCACTTGTGTTTTTAGGGAGTCAAACTGTTGACTCTTTAGTTACAACCAAGGGGTTATAGTGGCTTCTGAGATACATAAGTTTGACAGAATTTATACACTGTCTTATGAAAGCAAGGAGCCAGTTTAGTATGCAGAGTCCAAAGATTAAGCCTAATAGGAGGAGGAGAAGAGGTGCTGCTAGTCCAGTTATTAAGGTAGTTAACCATGGGCTCCCGTTAAACATGCTTTGGAACCATGAGGTATTCTTCTCTCCCTCCCATTGGCATCTATCTAAATTGTTCTGGACCTTTTGGAGGGTGTCTTTTATGACTCTGGACTTGTTAGCATAAAAACAACAGCTTTCTCCCAGTGCTGCACATAAACCTCCTTGGGAGAGGAATACTAGATCTAAATCTCGGAGAACTGCTTCAGCAAAAGATTCTACTTGGGCATGTAACATTTTTATGGCAGACTGGATATTTCTTAAATCAGAGTCTACCTGTTGTGCTAGGGATATTAGCCCAGTTTCCCCTTGGACCATGGCTGCAGTGGCAATGGCTACCAATCCGGCCACACTGAGACCAGCTAGGACAGGCATAATGAGGGAGACACCTCTACGAAACCTGGAATGTAGTCCTGGAGGAGCAAGGAGATGTCGTCCTTCTGGTCTGCTGTACACGTAGACCTGGGGAAGCACATGGACTAGCACACACAGGACAGGTTGGGGTTCAGTTCCACTGATGCAGCAGGTAAGGCCAATGGTGCAAGCCAGCCAAGTACTGCTGGGTGCCTGGTAGAAGACTGAAGTGTTTAAGGTAGTAAGTAGAGACTGGTTACAGAGCCTGAAAAGAAGAATTAGATATTTTATACCCATTGCTGATTAGGCAGGTGGCATTTCCAGAAATGTCCCCTAGTGTGAGGGAATGGGGGAGTATCTGGCAGGCCAGAGGGCCATAGTTGAGAGGGGCCGTGACTCCTACTCCAATATAGTATGGCGGTTTGGCCTTTAGGCATAGCTAGCAATCCTGAGCCAAAGGTGATGTACCCCATTTAGAATGGACATTAGCCTGGATTTTAGGTGTTCATGCTGCAACTGAGATGGAGGAGCAAGGACTGGCAATGGGGCCATTGAGCTGCCTGAGCTGAGTTAGTTAGGGTGCAGATGGAACATGGGGTCACCTAAATCAGTCAAAGGTCCTATTTGCTTGGGTTGTCTCCAGGGCACCAGAAGTTCCTTTTGGATGGTGAACATAGATCCAAGGTCAAATCCTGTGACATACAGCCTAAATCCCCAGGACATGCCGTAATACCAATGAGCTAAATTGGGGTTATGGACAGTTAATAGGGTTGCAATTTCCCTTAAACCATTTGCTAGTAGGTTTGCGAGCTACGGAGAAGGTTGAGGATTTGGTGGATTCTCCAGAATAGGTGGCCAGGGTTATACAAGACCAGTAGGGGCAGAAAAACTCATAAACTTGCTGACAGCTGGTATCGGGGTTGTCCACTGGACATAGGTAGAAGTCAAAAGACTGAAGCCTTTGTTCAGCCTCGCCAGATTCTCCACATCCGGTGTATCTTTGTCCAAATCCAGCGGTGAGGTCGACAGTGCCCGCTCTGAGATGGATCAATTATTCATGTGACAAACCCCGTTTTGAGGAGTAGGAATTTACGAACAGAGCACATAAATCAAAGATAAGGAAAACCTGGTTGGGCACACCTGCTTCCCATGATGTATTCGCAAGCACACGCCCATTTCTGAAGTCAGTGAGGAGAAAAGAGTAGATGGGGGCAGAGGGCATAACTGGAGGCAACAGGCAGACAGAGAGAATGATGATGAGAACTAACTGGGGGATTTTACCCAACTCAGGTGTAGCTTTAAAGGACCTGATCCAGGCTGTGAGACCCATGTTTCTTGTTGGGTCTTGTTGGCCTTCTTGATTTGGGATTGGTGGATCCAAGCAGGAATGCCATCAACCTTCAGGGCTGTCGGGGTGGTGAGGATGACGGCGTGAGGCCCTTTCCAGGCAGGGGTGAGTCCTTCTTTCTGGAACTTTTTGACATACACCAGGTCACCAGGATGGAAGGGATGGCAGGGCCCAGTCAGATCAGGAATTGGATTAGGGTGTGCTCCACAAACGAGTGGCTGGGTGATGTCCTGAACCTGTTGGAGAGACTGTAAGTACTGTAACAATTTAGCTTGGGATATTTCTGCTAAATGTACAACCCTTAGCAGTATAGGTGGAGCCCTCCCATACATGATTTCAAAAGGAGAGAAACCTGCCTTGTAAGGAGTGCATCTAACTCTAAGAAGGGCTAAAGGAAGGAGGTTTGTCCAATTCTCACCGGTCTCTAAGATTAATTATGTAAGAGTACTTTTTAAGGTGTGATTCATGCATTCTACCTGTCCAGATCTCTGAGGTTGGCAGGCACAATGGAGTTTCCACTGAATGTTTAACACCTTACTGACTGATTGGGCTATGGACGAGGTGAAGGCTGGCCCATTATCAGAACCTATAGCAAATGGCAGCCCATGTCTAGGAATGATTTCTTTGAGTAAAAATTCAACTACCATAATGGCAGTTTAGTTTCTGGTGGCAAATGCCTCAGTCCATCCAGAAAAAGTGTCTACCATCACCAGGAGATACTTATATCCCACCTGGTGTGGCTTTACTTCTGTAAAGTCTATTTCCCACCTTTCTCACGGACTGCCTCCCGAAAGATGGTGGCCCAGTTCAGGTTTTGGGCCGTGCTTGGCATTTACCTGAGGGCAGGCTGTACAGTCATTGGCTACCTGGGTGGTCAAGTCCTGGAGATGACGGATCTTATAATGACCCTGTAAAAGTTGAGCGGATCTGGTTCCTCCTAAATGGGTGGTGGAATGGATTTGGCCAACTAGGGCTCATCCAAGTGATTCAGGCAGTAGGATTCTGGAGTCTGGGAGGATCCACCATCCGTCGTGATTTTTATTGGCTTGGAGAGTGGTTGCTTCTTCTTCCTCTGGGGAGTAGATGGGGCCATTCAGCAGACTAGAAGATGGGAAGGAAATAGCTGGTAACAAAGTTAATGGGGCAACTGGAAGTGTAGCCAGCTCGGGGGCAGCAGAATCTGCCTTTTGGTTTCCCCTGGCAACAGCCGTGTTTTCCTTCTGGTGTCCTTTGCAGTGAATAACTGCCACCTGGTGGGGAAGCCACACAGCTTCCAGTAAGGCCAGGATTTCTTCTTTGTTTTTAATAGTTTTTCCAGCTGAGGTGAGTAGCCCGTGCTCTTGGTAAATAGCTCCATGAACATGTACAGTGGCAAAAGCATACCAGCTGTCGGTATAGATGTTAATGCATTGTCCTTACCCCACCTTTGAGCTTGGGTGAGGGCTATTAATTCAGCTTTTTGGGCAGATGTTCCAGCCAGCAAAGCCTGTGCCCACAGGATGTCTGTCTCTGTGGTGACAGCCGTCTGGGCTTTTCTTACCCCCTGGCTTATGAAGCTGCTACCATCGGTGAATACAGTGGCATCTGCTTCCTCCAAAGGCATGTTCTGAAGATCAGGTGAACCAGTTTCCATGATCTCCAACAGTTCATTGCAATTATGAAGCGGGGTGGCCAAGTTGGGGTCAGGCAGAAGGATGGCTGGGTTTAAGCACTTAGTAGGGGAGGCTGACTTAGCAATAAGCTTTGATACTGACGTATGCGAGCATTGGACATTCATTTTCCCAGAGCCCCCCACAGCAGGGATTCCACAGCATGGGGGGCCATAAGAGTCAGGTCCTGGCCCAGAGTTAGCTTATCAGCTTCTTGAACTGTAGCTGGCAGTGGCTGCTACAGCCCGCAAATAACTAGGCTGACCTGAAGCCACAGGGTCCAGTCTTTTGGACAGGTAAGCCACTGGGCATCGCCACGGTCCCAGAGTTTGGGGGGGCTGAGTACCCCCTTAGCTATGCCCCTGTTTTCAGGAACAAACAAATGGAATGGCTTAGATATGTTGGGGAGAGCGAAAGCAGAAGCATTGGTTAGAGCCTTTTTGAGATCTTGAAAGGCCTGCTCCTCAGTCTCTGTCCAGACCAGCTCTCCACTTCCACTAGTCGCTACATATAGGGGCTTCGCTATTTCTGCAAATCTGGGAATCCAAAGGCTGCAATAACCCACTGCCCCCAGGAGCTCACGTGACTGTTTCTTTGTGGTGGGAGTGGGGATTTTCAGAATGGCCTCCTTTTGGGCATTGGTGAGGCTCTTTCTCCTTTGTTAAGTTCATACCCTAGGTAGGAGACCTATGTCTATAGCTGAGTCTCTTTGGCTGAGACCCGGTACCCGAGTTCCTGGAGAAGAAGTAAGTCTCGAGTGTGCTGCAGACAACTATTGGCCATCTCTGTGGCCAAAAGTAAGTCATCTACATAGTGAAGCAAAGTACAGTTAGGATGGCTAGCCCGGAAGGGTATAAGATCTTGTTGGAGCGCTTCTCCGAAAAGAATGGGGAACTTTTGAACCCCTGGGGCAACTGAGTCCATGTGAGCTGGGTAGTGTTACCTGAACCGGGATCGGTCCATTCAAAAGCAAAAATTGGCTGGCTTTTGGGAGCCAGAGGGATGGCAAAGGAGGCATCCTTTAAGTCTAGAACAGTGTATACTGTATGTTCTGGTGGGAGCAAGCTGAGAAGAGTGTATGGGTCAGGGACAGTCGGATGGACTGTGACTATCTGCTTGTTGACCTCCCGCAGGTCCTGCTTCTGTGGGGTTCCTGAGTTTTTGACTCAGGCTTTCTCCCAGTATAACTTTTACATGTAGGAGTATCTACTTTAGCTTCCTGGATGGCGGCAACTATGATTTTTGCCTGCTTCGTTGGTGCCTTGTCAGATGGCTGTTCAGCTGCCAGAGCAGCCTGTTTTTGTTTTTCATGGTCTTGACTGTCAAAAACCTTTTGAGCTATTTCTAGGAGTTGAGAAATATTCATTCCAACAAATCCCTCAAGCTTTTGCAATTTTCTCCGAATATCAGTGGCTGCCTGGGCCACAAGTGCCAAATTAATAGCATGGCTGTTTTCGGAAGCTGCTGGATCAAACCAGGTGTAAATTCGATAAGCTTCCTGGAGGTGCTCTAAAAATGCTCCAGGTGACTCATCGGGCCCCTGGATAACTTCAGTTGCCTTAAATAGATTCATGGGCTTCCGAGTGGCTCCCTTGATCCTCACTAGGATATACCGGTGAAACTCGGTTAAAGCTCTTTTCCCTCCTGTGGTGTTTGGGTCCCAGATAGGTCGAGCGGAGGGAAAAACTTCCCCTAGGAGGTCCCGGGCCTCCTGCTCCAGCCTACCTGCTGAGGCAAGGAAAGCCCTTCTAGCCTTTCTGTGAATATGTTCCCTTTCCTCAGAAGTAAAGAGGGTCAGAAGAAGCTGCTGGCAGTCATTCCAGGTGGGTCTGTGAGTCTGAAACACCGACTCCACCAGTGCAGTCAGGACTTGGGGTTTTTCGGAAAATGGTGGGTTCTGAGCCTTGCAGTTGTACAGGTCAGAAGGAGAAAAGGGAATGTGGACCGCAAACGGGGCAGAGCGCTCGCTGCCCTGCGGGGACGGTGCCTCCCTGAGTGGGAGCAGTGGAACAGCCTCCTCCGGCTGGGGCCTTAGCCAGAGGCGAAAAGCAAAGGGCCATGGGTGAGGGTAGTTCAGGGGGTGGCGGTGGCCGAGAGACCGCAGGAGACAAGGAGATGGAAGGGATCCCAGGGGGGCAGGAGGATTGTAGGGCGGAGGCAAGGGAAGAAGGGCACTGTCTTCCTCCTCTGAAGAAGGCAGTACAGGAGGAGTGGAAGGAGCCGAGGGTTTGGGCAAAGAAGTCCGGCTCAGAAGGACTTTGGATGAAGAGTTGTGAGCGGCACAGGATCGTAGCCAAGGAGGAGGATTCTGGACTAGGTCCAGCCATTGATCAATATAGGGAAATTGATCAGGGTGTCCGGGTGTCTTGGTAATGACCTTCCACACTGCCTGAACCATCTTGGAGTCCAGTGACCTGGCTGGGGGCCACCCTGTTCCAAGTTTTGGCCATTCCACTTTGCAGAGAGTCCAGAGCCTACCTTTAGTAAGGTGAACTCTGTACTCGCCTGAGAAGCCCAAGGAAAAATTTTCAACATACAAGGGGTGTCGAGAAGAGTCAGACCCCACTATGGAAAGTACTTAGGGGAACTTGGTGGTTTCAGAGGTGGTCGGGGATTTCTTTTGGCTTTATACCCGAGATAACATTGATGTCTCCATCACTGAAAAGCAGCGAACTCGAACTGTGGCCTGTTTGCTGGGGATTAGAGGAGAGACAAAAGTGCCAAGTCCTGAAGGTGTGTGTGTGTGTGAGGGGGGGGTGCTATTGTAAATGAGATTGCATTCTTGACTTGACTCTCAGCTTGAACGCTATTGGTGTACAGAAATGCCACTAATTTTTCTACATAGATTTTGTATTATGAAATTTTATTGAAGTTGTTCATCAGTTCTAGGAGCCTTTTGGCAGATTCTTTAAGGTTTTTAGGTTTATAATCATATCGTCAGTGAAGAGAGATAATTTCACTTCTTTTTCTATTTAAATGCCTTTTATTTCTTTCTCTTGCTTGATTGCTCTTGCTAAGACTTTCACTACTATGTTGAATAGAAGTGGTGAGAGTGAACATCCTGTTCTTCAGCGGAATGCTTCCAGCAGTTCCTCATTCAGTGTGACGTTGGCTGTGGGTTTTCCATAGATGGCTTTTACTATTTTGAAGTATCTTCCTTTGATGCTTAGTTTACTGAGGGTTTCTATCATGAAGAGATAATAAATTTTAACAAAAGCTTTCTCAGCACCTATCAAGATGATCATAAGGTTTCTGTTTTTAATTCTGTTTATGTCATGAACATATTAATGTATTGGCATATGTTGAATCAACTGCATTCTAGAATAAAGTCTTCTTGATCATGGTAAATTAACTTCTTGTTGTGTAAGGATTTTTGCATGCATGTTCAACAGGGATATTGGCCTGTAGTTTTCTTTTTCTATTGTGTTTTTTCCAGGTTCTGGTATCAGGATGATGCTGGTTTCATAGCATCATCCCTCCTCCTGATGGCTGGAGTCTTTCCCCTATGTATGTTTTTTAGAATAGTTTAAGTAGAATTAATACCAGCTCATCTTGGTTCATCTGGTAAAATTTGGCTGTGACTCCATCTGGTCCAGGTTGGTTGGTAAGTTCTTTATTACTGATTCAATTTTGGAACATGATGCTGATATGTTCTGGGTTTCAATTTCTCCCTTTTTTAATCATGAAAGATTGTGTATTTCTAAAAATTAATCAATTTCTTCGAGATTTTTTAGTTTCTATGCTGAGAGGTGTTGGTAATAGTCTTTGATAATCGTTTGTATTTCTGTAGGATCAATTATAATACCACCTTTGTCATTTTTGATTGTACTCTCTTTTTTCTTGTTAATCTAGCTAGTGGTCTATTAATCTTGTTTATTATTTCAAATAACCACCTTTTGGCTTCATTGATCCTTTGTGTGGATTTCCAGGTCTCAATTGTGTCCAGTTCTTCTCGGATTTTAGTTATTTATTTTCTTCTGCTAGCTTTGGTGTTAGTTTGTTCTTATTTTTCTAGTTCCTCTAGGTGTGTTGTTAGATCACCTATTTGAGGTTTTTCTATATTATTGATGAAGGCATTTAGCACTATAAACTTTCCTCTTAACACTGCTTTTACTGCATCTCAGATATTTTGTTATATGCTGTCTCTGTTTTCATTAATTACAAGGATTTTTTTTATTTCAGCCTAAATTACATTGCTTACTAAAAAGTTATTCAGAAGCCAATTGTTTAAATTAAATCGATTAATTTAATTTAAATGTAATTGCATGGTTTTGAAAGATCTTCTTGTTACAGATTTCTATTTTTATCACACTGTGGTCTGAGATTATGGTTGGTATGATTTTAATTTTTTGAATGTATCGAGACTTGCTTCCAAGCATGTGATTGATCTTAGAGTATGTTCTGAATGTTGATGAGAAGAATGTATGTTCTGTGATTGCTGGGTGGAGTAGTTTGTAGATATCTATTAGGCCCTATTGGTCAAGTGTTGAATTTAAGACAATAATTTGTTTGTCAGATTTCTCCAGTGATGATATGTTTAATGCTGTCAGTGGGGTGTTGAAGTCCCTCATTATTATTGTCTGTCTTGTCTAAATTTTTTTGTATATCTAGAAGTACTTGTTTTATGAATCTGTGTGCTGCAATGTTGGGTGCATATATATTTAGGACATATATATTTAAATCTTCCTACTGAACTGACTCCTTTATCATTGAGTAATGTCTTTCTTTGTTCTTTTTTGCTGTTGTTGGCTTAAAGTCTTATAGTTAAGAGCAGGTTGTGGCCAATGTGGACGGGTATATACTGAATCATGGTTTATTCAATAAAGTTCTCTGTTACCTCACACAATGGACTTATCTGCAGAATGCACATTGGACTGAGCTCCCTGCTCAGCTTTGCAGTGGAGGACAAAGATGGGCAGGTTCAGACTATGAGGGCCTGCCTATAGATTCCCTAATGACAAGCACAAGCAACAGCTTCCAGGGAAGGGCTAGTAAGCAACCACGAAGAACCCAGTGGTGAGCCTAGGCTAGCATGGAGCTGGTAAAGCTTCTCAGCTCAACATTCTATGCATGGGTAGGGGTGGGAACCTAAACTCCTTCCTACTCCAGAAGAGTGGGGGTTGGTCTAGATTCTTGGATAGCTGACTGAATATGGAGTGTAGAGGTTCTTACTGTATCAAAATCTCTTCAGAGGAAGGGTGAGGTGGCTCAGGCTTCTAATCCAACCAAGCAGTTGCTCCAGATGCCTAGTGATATGCCTAGGGATGAAGCAGAGGGCCCTTCTGTGTACAGATTTCTGCACAGGAAAGATGGGGTGAATCAGGCTGCCACTCCATGTGTGTAGGTGTTCCAGACACCTGAAGATGTGCCTGAAGGTGAGGTGGAGAGGGCCCCACAGCACCACAATCTCAGGAGAGTAGGCTGAGGCATCTAGCTATAACACACACAGATGGGTTCGAGGTTGCCAAGTTGGCCCTGGCTGCAAGTCTTGTTTCACCCAGGAGAAATTGTAGCTACTGCAGCCTTCCTCCTGCCCCAGACCTGCAACAGGGAAGAGCATGTTTCAGCACCTATTGCTGGGCACCTTCCACACTTGCCACACAATTCTGACTGTATAGACCCCCACCGTACTTCATAGCCCCAGTGTTCCAATCTCTGTCCTGAGACTAAAATGCCTGCATGTCCATGCTGTCAGGTGGCCAAAGAATGACTGATTTGTGTAAGCCTGTATTAAAAATGGTGTCCTACTGTCAGACCCAGGTCTGGGAAAATGCTTGCAGATTTTCCTGGTATTCTTTCCTCTCAATGTCTTGAAGACTTTCTCCACGTTTGCTCCAGGGCTTGAAAGAAACCAAGAGCTCTCCCAGGGCCTGCACTGCACAAAACCCCAGGGGAAAGGTGGGTCACAGAAGGGAGACACTCTGCCCATCTCATATTCTGGGGCTTCATTATTTGTTATCAGCCAGATACCATCACCAGAGCTGTTTTCCCATCTACTTTTATAGGATTTGTGTGTCCTTTGCCATTGTGGTAGATTCCTGTTTTCCTTCTTAAAGCTCACTGAGTTGATCCTTATGCACTGTTACGGTATTTCCAAGTGGTTGAGGCATGTTAGAAGCCTCCTGTGCACCATCTTGCCCAATTAAATTCTGAATTTATGTTATTATATTTTTTGTTTTAGAATTTAATCATCTTTATGGATTCCAGATTTCTGATAACATTTTATATTTTATCATCTAGTTATTTGAATATATTAATAACGTGTATTAGGCTCTTCTTGCATTGCTATAAATATACATCTGAGACTGGGTAATTTATTTTTTAAATTTTACTTTGCCATTTTGAATTATTTCATTTTACTACAAGTTCTGAAGTACTTGTACAAGAGGTGCAGGTTTGTTACACAGGTAAACGTGTGCCATGGTAGTTTGCTGCACTTATCAACTCATCACCTAGGTAGTAAGCCTCGGTGATCTCGGCTCACTCCAACCTCTGTCTCATGGATTGAATGAATGAGTATATAACTTGTTTTCTTTTAGCTCTTTCAAGGAGTCTATTTTCCATCACACAGAAAATAATTTCACAGTAATATGATTACTCGTGCCTCAGCCTACGCAGTAGATAGGATTACAGGCATACACCACCACACCTGACTAATTTTTGTATTCTTACTACAGACAGGGTTTCACCATGTTGGCCAGATTGGTCTCGAACTCCTGACCTCAAGTGATCCACCTACCTTGGCCTCTGAAAATTATATTAATCCAATCTTAAGTAGCAGTGATTAAATTCTTGACTTTCTAAGCAAGAGTTGATCTATTTTCAGTTTTCCCTTGCTCCTATGGTATATCCTTTCAGGTGATCATACGATCATACAGATAGCCCAAGTTTTATTTTTCTCCTTCATTAAATCCTTTTTTTTCTTTTTTTTTTTTTAGAATAAAAAGAATGAAAGAGAGAAAGAAAGGGGAAGAGATTTTAGAAAAAGAGAGAAAAGGAGAAAGAAAGAAACAGCAAAAGAAAGAAAAAAGAATGAAAGAGAAAGAAAGAGGAAGAGATTTTAGAAAAAGAGAGAAAAGAGAAAAAAAGAAACAGCAAAATAAAGAAAAAAAGAATAAAAAGAGAGAAAGAAAGAGGAAGAGAAAGAGGAAAAGAGAATGGGATTCTTGTTTTATTGCCCAGGCTAGAATACAGTCAAAAAATGGGTATTAAAACCTCTTTTATGCCAATAATTGTGTTTAACAATGGAGACAGGAAGGAATAGGGGATGAAAATAACAAATAAGCATCCAACCAATATTTTATTTAAACCTGTGAAATGCTATGCAATTGCTGGGGAGTGATTTACTTCCAGTTATGTGGTCACTTTTAAAATAGGTATAATGTGATACTGAGAAAAATGTATGTTTT
>PVKP010012246.1:0-58920 GCA_004027715.1 Plecturocebus donacophilus | reverse complement strand
ATGGGGTTTCATCATGTTGGCCAATCTGGTCTCAAACCCCTGACCTTGTGATCTGCCCACCTCGGCCTCCCAAAGTGCTGGGATTACGGGGGTGAACCACCACACCCGACCCTATATCACAGCCTTTTAACCTCTTTTAGGCTGTTCAGATTCTCATCTCTAATAACTTTAGAAGGAGAGGCTTGGTCTCTAATTGAAGGTTTCATTAGCATCCCAGAAATGACCCGCTAGGTTAGCAATGGCCCGTCCTGCTGCCTCCTCATCTCCATGAGTGTGTAGGAGGAATGCAGCTTCTGTGACCAACACAGACACATACACACGCCTCTTTGCCACCCTGAAAAGTCTCTGCTCTCTGTGAGTGGCCAAAAGAACCAGGCTTTGGGGTCAGAGAACCCTTGGGCCAGTCCGGACCTGTTGCTTACCCATTGTGACTTTTCCCTCACATGTGTGAAATGAGAGTAAGGGTGGTGCATGCGTTAAATAGGATAATTTTCATGGGGGGTCAGGGAGCTGGGGGAGCTGGGGAAGAGTCTGAGCCTATCACCCCAGTCTGTGGGTCTTTCTGTCTCCCTTTGACACAACCAGCACAGAAAGCTAGGCAGCATATGTTACTGGTCTCACTTCACTTCCATAGATTTATAAGCATCCCTTTATGTGTTACTGAAAAATTGGGTGTAAATCCTATTTTAAGAACACAGTGGAACTCATTACTTAAAGAACACTTTGGAAAATCCTTTTGGGAAGTGAATAATAATCACTGTGTGTGCCAGTGTTGATGAATTTCTTTTTGTTGGCGTGCAGGTCACCTGTAAGGTCTTTCCACAATCTCCCCTTTGCATTTTGTGGCCATAGTCTTTCTCACGGGACGAACCCTGTTCCCCTTTCCCGTGCCTGTCATTTCCACATCTTTGCTCCTCCCTCTTCCCAGCCCCCAGGCCTGCATGTCCAGCTCCTGATACTCCTCCAGCAGTAGCTCCTTCTTGCCTGAGGCCGTGTGGCCATGACTTGCCGGGATCCATTTACTGGTGGCTACTCCTTCTTTAGAAAGTCAGTCGCAGGAGTCTCCGGATGCCAGAAGTGTGTTTGCCATGTGGGAACCACTAAGTGTGAGTCCCCAGGGTGGGTGTGGCAGGCAGAATAATGGCTCACCAAAGATGTCCATGTCTTAATCCCTAGAACCTGTGAATATGGTACCTTACAATGCAAAAGGGAATTTGCAGATGTGATTGAATCATGGATCTTGAGGTGGGGAGATTATCCTGGATGATTTAGATGGGCCCAATGTAATCACATGGATCCTTAAAAGTAGAGAACCTTGCCCAGCTGTGGTCCAAGCGAGAGGTAACAGTGAAAGAAGGCTTAGAGATGGCAATGCAGCTGGCTTTAACTATGGAATGTGGGCAGTCTCTAGAAGCTGGGAAAGGCAAAGAAATGGGTTCTCCCCCAGAGCCTCCAGAGAGAAATGCAGTCCTACTAGCGCCTTGATTTTAGCCCACCGAGACCCATAGCAGACTTCTAACCTATAGGAGCGTAATTTAATACATGTGTGTTTTAGGCCCGGCATGGTGGCTCATGTCTGTAATCTCTTCGGAGAGAGGAGGACACTTTGAGAAGCTGAGGCAGGAAGACTGCTTGAAGCCAGAAGTTTGAGACCATCCTGGGTGACATAGTGAGATCCCATCTCTACAAAAACTTTTAAAAATTAGCCAGGTATGGTGGTGCAACCTGTAGTCCCAACTGCTTGGGAAACTGAGGCAGGAGGATCTTTTGAGCCCAGGAGGTCAAGGCTTCAGTGAGCTGTGATCATGTCAGTGCACTCCAGCCTGGGCAGCAGAGTGAGATCCTGCTTCAAAAAAGAAGAAAGTTTGTTTCAAGCCACTATTATGGTGATTTGTTAAAGCAGCACCAAGAAACAAACACAGCAGCAACCATGTGGTCCCTGGGGCAGTCTGGCCTCACATCTGACATCTCTTTTGCCTAGTTCACCACGTATCCATGACTCACCCAAAATGTCTCCCCCTTCAGTGAGTGGTTTCAGCTGGCGCCTGGCCTGCATCTCTTGGCTACTGTGGCTTCACTCCATCTCCTGTTGCCCACCACCTTGTCCCTGGGCCGCCTGACACCCTAGCCCGACAACTAAGGTGTGGATGGAGAGTAGGGGACTGACTTCTCTCATTGGTCAGGGGTAAGTGTGCCCAGGGGAGTGTGAGGGGGCTGCAGCAGGTCCCAGACTGAGGGGAGAGCAGGGAGAAGACCCTCTCATCTGAGGCATCATCAGCATGCCTCCTAGGACCTCAGTCCACCGTATTTGAGCAGTTCTTCCTTTTTAAAAATTGTAGTAACATATATATAACATGAAGTTGGTCACTTAACCCTTTTCAAGTACACGGTTCAGTAGTATGCGCCCCTCACCACCATCCATCTCCAGAACGCTTCATCTTGCAGAACTGAAACTCTAAACCCATTCAACAATAACTCTGGCTTCCCTGAGCCCCAGGCATCCACCATTCTACTTTCTGTCTCCATGGATTTGACTACTTAGGTACCTCATATAAATGGAATCATGCAGTGTTTATCTTTTTGTGGCTGGCTTACTTCACTTAGCATAATGTCCTCAAGGGCCATCCATGTGGTAGTGTGTGTCAGAATTTCCTTCTTTTATAAGGCTGAATCATATATTCCATTGTATAGATCTTTCACATTTTGGGTATCCATTTCTTTGTGGATGGACACTTGGGTTACTTCTACCTTTTGGCTATTGTAAATAATGCTGCTATGAACGTGTGTATGAATATTTCTTTGATATCCTACTTCCAGTTCTTGTGGGTATATACCCAGAAGTGGAATTGCCAGATCATATGGTAATTCTATGTTTAATGTTTTGAAGAACTGCCAGACTGTTTTACATAGCAGCTGCATCATTCCACATTCCCACCAACCCATTTTAACTATTTTCGAGTATGCAGTTCAGTGGCATCAAGTACATTCACATGGTCGTGTAACCATCACCACCACCCATCTCTGTAGGAGCTCTGAATTACAGGAGAACGAACTCTCTGGATATGAGAAAAGTTACTGGGGAAAGTGAGTAGAAATGGGCCCTCCCCACAAAGGTTTATGCTGAGCGACCAAATTTGTGCTGGAAATCCCAAGAAAATCCAGGCCTTTAGCTGGATTTGCTGTTTGTATCTGAGCTGTGGGCATATTTTCAAATGCAGTTTTCATTTTATGCAGAGACTGAACATCTGATAGCGAAATGTTTCCACAGAGAGAGGCTGCCCATGGGAGGAGAGAAAGGAGGCTGCTCTAATGAATAGATAAGCTTGATTTGCGTTTGGTGACATCCTTAGCATTTAATTTCAGCAATTAAAGTAGGCAAGTCTCCTTTGTTTTCTTTTTCCTTGCAAGAACAATAAAACATTACAGAACATTTGGTAAATAAGAAACAAAATCCTACTTACCATATTACCTTAGTGAAATCACCATCACCATTTGTAATACTAATCTGTGCAAGGCATGCACCATGCTATTCACCTTAATTTCATTTAAGCCACACTGCCACTCTGGGAGGCAGGGGCCTGGTTCTCCCCGATGGTTGCGGGCTCTCTGCACATGCATTTGGTCTATCTTCCTCCACATGCCTTTCTTCTACACAATTGCCCTCACAATGTTCACACTTCATATTCTCAAGTGATGTAAACATCCTTGTGATATTCTTGTTTTCAGTTTTTACCGTGTGTTGACTTACTCTGTTTGTAGGAGCAAGTCCAGTCTCCATGACCACAAATGCAGAAGATTATAAACCATGTTTAAGAGGTTGTCACCATCTGCAAACATTCCCTCGAGTGGCCTGGGCTCCACCCACATGACTATGTCAAATAATGTCATTTTCTAAATGGCTGAGTCCTGTGTGATGTGCTGGCTTCGAGTAAGAGGCAGACTCCTGAGCCCGACTGCCTGGGTTTGAATCCAGCTTTTACCAGTTTGACCTCATGCAAGTTATTCAGTTGGTCTGTGCCTCAGTTCTCCCATGTACGAAATGCGGATGATTATAGTACCCGCCACACAAGGTTATTGTTTGGATCAAATGGTGTAATATAAACAGCATAGGACACTTCTGGGTACATAATAGCACGGTTGTTATTGTTGCTGTCAGTGTTACTTATCTTACTACTACTTAGTCTCTGCCACAAGCTCCCTGCTCAGTCTTGCTGTCTCCTCCCATCCTCAGTTTCTTCATCTCTGAAGTACAGTGATCTGTTGTATGAAGTACATGATCTAACCGTGTGATCTGTCAGAGCCCTTCTGGTTAATCACCTTGTTCTTTCGCTCTTCCCCATTGCAGCTGGAGGGATGTGGATGGAACTGCAGGAAGCACTGACAGAACTCTAATGAGATACATGCATGACTTGGAGGTTTCTAGGAATATATGGAGGAGGGAAGAACTCGGCCCAGACTGCAGAAAGCAGAGGCAGGGAATGAACTTGCCCTGGGAGAGGGCAAGGGGGTGGGGGTAGGAAATGTTTCCCATACCCTCACCCTCAGGTTTTAGAGCTGAAAAGTGCTAGAAAGGTTTTCCTCCCTCTCCCCTTCCCTGCTCTGGTCCCAACCTTTCCTCTGGGCCCCAGTCCCCCAGATGGTCTAATAGGGAAGAAAAGAGGAAAATCCGTATCCAATCTGCTCTATTCAGAGCAATGGGAAGGCATCTGCATCTCAATCTTATCTTTGTGCTGAGCTGGGCTAAGCTTGGCCCCCCAAGTGGTAAGTGATGGGTGGGTGGGAAGATGCCTTCGCTGCCTCCAAGGAGAAGCCCGCCGCTGGGCCACCATATTCGGTGGCCCTGGGCAGGGACAGGAGAGAGCTGCCCCCACAATGCCTTTCCCTCCCTGCCAAACCGCAGACAGTACACATTCTTCCCTGCTCTTGGTTTCCCCTCTATTTCTTCTTCTTTTATTTTCCTTCTCTTTTTCTCCCCCTTTCGCAGGCAGGTAGCCAAGTGGAGACTTTGAATGGAGGCAAGGATGGAGGGGATCCAGGGAAGAGGACCGGCCTGAACCCCGTTCCCCAAAGGTCCTCATGGACTGAGCTGGAGGTGGGGACTGAGGGAAGCATCGCCTTCTCTCCTGCCCACTCTGGCCCCTCGCTGTCAGGCCTGGGCTGGGGGAAGCTGCCAGGTGCCTGTCATCACGCTGGGCTCTGGGCTCCAGACTCTGCCCTGTCCATCTGGAACCTCTAGAATTTGTTTCTCTGGAGATGTTCAGGACCCAGAAAAACTGCTTCCCACAGCCCCAACTCACAGGAGGCTGGTTTGCAGCAGGAAGACAGCTTAATAATTTTTAGCCCGAAAGTGCTCTCCCTAGTAAGGAAGCCAACTCAGGAAACCAAATTAAACTGGGAGGGCCACTTGGAGAGCTTGGAGAGCATTCACGGAGCCAGGGCTGTGGAATGCAACGACAGGGCTAGGGCTTGGTAGCATAGTGTAGTGGCCCAAGGTGTGGGCTTGTGCAGCAGACAGTCTCAGATTCACATCCCAGCTTCACTGCCAGTGGCAGAGGGACCTTGGGCAAGTGCCTCAGCTTCCAGAATGATGCTCATGTGGGCACCTCTCAGCCTTCTTGCAACGCTGCTGTGAGCTGTTGCAGGGAGAGAGTTTACTTAGCCCAGTGCCTTGACACTGCCAATATGCTCCAGGCGTTTATACCCAGGCCCTCATCTTTTAGGGTCATAACTTGTCTTTTTCTTCCTGATTACACTCATTCACTGCTTTTTTCACTAAAAAGAAAAGAGGTCTGGGGTTACTCTGGAGAGGACCTCCTTGTTGGCCGAAGTTTGAGTGGTCCTTTGGGCCACATGGTTTCCAACCGGGTCCTTCAGTCTCCCTGCCTCTGTCTGGAGCCGAGGCCTGTAGTTGGGTTGAGAAATTCTCCACAAAGGTGCAAATGAGGCTGAGATCCAGCTGCTTTCTGGGTGAAAGACCAGCTTCTCAATGTCTAGAGTTGCCCTGCTGACAAATGGCCTGCTCTAATGCACCTGTCCCCTTGCTCACTGCCACCAAACTTCCCAAAGCACGAACGGATCCAACAACATCTTTCTACCGTGTCAAACTATCCAAAGTCCTCCTCTTCAGCAGAAGGAAACCTCCTGAATCTTTGGATCTGCGCTCAAGTCTCTGTGATTTGGCCTCGGTCCTCCTTTCCAGACTCATCTCCCTCTCAGCCTCCCTCCGCCAGCTTCTCCAGATTGTCCAGGGATGGGCCAGGGCCAAGTCTTTCCCCTCGTGTGCCCTCTGTCTGGAACGCTCTTCACCCCCGATGGCTGGGGAAGCTCCACCCTTGTTCCTTTCAAGAGAGTTCCACCTTCTACACGAGGCCTCTTAGACGCCCTCCCCACTGCAGCCTGTCACCCGCTTTCCCAGGGCGTCTTTTCCCTTTTAGGGCGCTCTCACCAGCTGCTTCGCGCTGCTCTACCCATGCGTCCATCTTGCTGGACCCTGCAGGAGGGCCGGCCCGATGCATTCCCATGCTGAATGGCATGGTCCTCAGTGCGGCAACTCAGCCGCCACCCACCCCAGAGTGGTCTGGGCAGTCCCCTCTCTGGCAACGGGGGGAGGGCACACGTGCGGGGTCGGGGGGCGGGGGGCGCCGGTTGGGAGGCCCGTTTGGGCTCTGTGGGGAATCCAGCTCTAACACACACTCCTTCGCCTCTGTCTCCGTCATCCTTCGCCCCTGAGCGGAGGGCTCGGTTCTCCCTGCAGCTGCGGGCCTCCTGACTGCTCCAGCCTCGGCTCCAGCCCCACTTCTCTGCGCTCCTTCGCTGCCACTAGCCGATTTCACCCCCTCCCCCTGTTTCAGCGAACCCTCTTCCTCTTTGCGCTGGGAAAATGAGCCCGGGAGAAGTCCCATACAAGGCGGGGAGGCCTCAGGGGGTGTGTGCGTGGGCGTGCATTCTCTCATACACAAGCACGTGCATTCACACGCCTACAGGCACCATTAGAGTGACTCCAAACCCAGAACCCGCAGGGAATTGGGGCAGCAGCGTGAGAGAAGGCAAGAGCAACTCTGGTCTAAGATTTGGGAAAATGCTTTCTTCACTGCTGGAGGTTTCCCAAAATAGCAGGAGTCGGTTGGCGCCGCATCTCCCCTCCCCCACTCCTAGAACACCCTGCCCCAGCTCCAATGCCAAGCAGGCCCAAGGCAGGGCAAGGCACAGGCCTTCTGTGCCCCCTCCCCATCCAGACCCCAGGCCACGGGTCGCTGTCTCTGCTCACTGGGGACATGTCTCCTCTCCTCTTTTAGACTGCAAGCCCCTTGAAGGCAAGGACTATGCTTTTGCCTTGTGAACCTCCCTCCTCTCCACTTTGTGGTCTATACAGGGTCCAGCACGTAGTAGGTGTTCAGTAAATGCTTAGTGAAGTATTGTATAGATGAAGGAACAGACACTTAGGTAACTTGTGGAATGTTTTATGTATACTAGTAAACTAATACGAATGGATTTCATAAAGAGCCTACTCGGTACCAGACTTAGTTCTGGGTGTATCAGAGCATCCTCTCTAAGCAAGAAACTATTAACCTTATTTTGCAGGTGATGAAACCAAGGTTTGCAACCAGGTAGGGCAGCCTCCCGAGCTCAGGGCTTTCTATGATACTATACAACCCTCGGGATGATTGGGTTGGCTATGCACTGCGGATGGGGAATTCTGGAATTATTTTAACATCAAATCAGACTGACTTGTTAGGAATAAAAATTTATGTTTGTCTTAGGAGTATTTGGTTGTATGTATGAGAAACCAAATTGTATGGGATAGGAATTATATTTGGTTAATATAATTGAGATGTGAAAAGCAAGGGCTTAAACTAGTTAGGAGCGTGTTATTCTCTAACAACAACAATAATAAGAGCACCTATACATGCCTACTTTGTGGCAGACGCTGTTCTAGGCCTGTTAAACAAAATAGCTTATTTCATCTTCACAACAACTGTGAGCTGGGTGTTATTATTCTCCCTATTTTGCAGAGAAGGAAACAAGACACAGCAAGCAGAGGAAAGGAGTCTGGAGGTAGAGAGACTAGAGCTGCTTCCATCTTCAGCGTCCCAGGCTGCACCTACCTTAGCATATGGCTGAAGGTCACGTCCTTTACTTTTTTAGAGACAGGGTCTAAAAAAAGAAGAAGAAGACTACTTGGCTAGGCTCAACACCTGTAATCCCAGCACTCTAGGAGGTCGAGATGATAGGATAGCTTGAGTCCAGGAGTTCAAGACCAGTCCGGGCAACATAGTGGACTCTGTTTCTACGAAAAACACAAAATTAGCGAGGTGTGGTGGTATGTGCCTGTAGCTACTTTGGAAGCTGAGGAGGGAGGATCATTTAGGTCTGGGCGGTTGAGGCTGCAGTGATCTGTGATCATGCCACTGTACTCCAGCCTAGATGGCAAAGTGATACCCTGTCTCAAAAAAAAAAAAGGATGACCACCCCACAGGGCCCACATTTACATATTCCAGTTTCGTCTACAAAGACTGACCTGACCTGGGGGTTCACACACACGTACATTGCCGTGGGAGAGACCTGATTTGTCTGTTTTGATCACATGACCATCCTTGTACAAGCAGGTGTGGCTGGGATGGGGACCCCATGGTACATATGAGGCTGCTGGGGCCTACCCCTTTGACCATGAATGGAGAAATGATTTCCATAGATGGGGAATCCTTGGGAGTTGGGAAGTCACCTCCCAAGTCTAGAACTCGTCTCAGACCCTGTAATATTTTCAGTGATATGGGGACCGACCACTCTTCTTTTTTCCATATGATATCTGCAGTTGTCCTGAAATTTGCATAGCTGCAGACGTGGACTCCTTGCTCTTGCCTCGCCTGGAGGGAAGCTGATTGAGTAGAGGAGATCCCAGATCCAGACCCTGCTCCATCCCTTCTCCACCCGTCATGTCCTGTCCCTCCCTTCTCTTCTGAAACAGCAGACAGATGTGCTGTGCTGGGGCCCAGGTTGATGCAGTAATATTAATCTAGTAATTACTGATTCAGGAGGGACTTGGAGGACATATTTACATAAAAATCAGAATAAGAATGGAACTTCTGCTGCAGAACTTAGGTACCTTAAGGCCTGGGGTTCAGGGTAAGAAAAGGGACCCAGGGTATGCTCCTAATTCAGGCCCCTGGAGCTCAGGATCTGGCCACGTAGAGGGCCAGGCCTGGGGCTCTGAAGTTGGTGATCAGACCTGAGGTGGGGAGGCAGGGAGGCCTGGGAAGGGAGCACAGGTCAGCAGGAGGGTGGGGAATAGTAAAGGGAGGGCAGTTGTCCTGGCACCTTGGATGCCCTTAGGGGCTAACAGGAGAAAAGCCCCAGTGAAGGGCTAAAAAGCTGCTATTTGCAAATGCATTGAGTATCCCTAATTATGTGTTCTATTAGTCAGAGTCCCCCAGGAAACAGATGGCACACTCACATGGGGCAATGTGAGGGCAGTTTAATAACAGAAATGTTTACAAAGGTGTAGGAAGGGGGTTTGGGAACCATGTGGGATAACTCCCTGTGCAGTACCCAGGGGCTGGTAACCACGGAGGCAGCACCACCCCTAGTTCTGAAGGGAGAATGGAGGGAACGATTTCCTTCTGTAGCCTACAAGCAGAAGAGCTCTGGTCTGTCCAGGGATGCAGCTGTGCTCACTCTACTGTCTTCTTCTGTTGGCCAAACCCAAGCAGGGCCTCCCTGGATGCATTCCCCCACATCCATCCACCTCCCAGGCACAGAGCAGGGAGGAGGAGAGCCAGGGCAAATGTGAAGGTGCAGACAGAGGGCATCCAGCACAAAAGTCAGAGGGCAAAAGGAAATAAATGCGCCAGTCCCTGTTCTTCTCTGCCCAGAGCATCAGAATAACTCATGCTAGTTGATTGCTCAGTGTCTGTCAGGTATTCTTCTAGGCCTTTTAAAGGTAATAACTCCTTTCATCCTCACAACTGCTAAATAAATTGATACTGTTATTATCATCCCCAATTTGAGGACACTAAGGCAAAGAGAGGTTAAGTGTTTTTCCCAGAGTCACATAGCTAGCAAGGAAGAGGGCTGGGATTGGGCCTCAGGTTGTCTGGCTCCAGAGATTTGGTTTTGCCCTTTTTATCCCTCTTCCCCAGCCCTGTGGCCCTGTTTGAGGGGCTAGGGGTCAATGTCAGGGAAAGGGGTTGGTGGGGTCTAAGGATGGGCAGCAGTGCCAAACCCCATGCCCCAGAATGGACCCAGGCTAACACTGAGGAAAAACTCCACGTAAGTGGCAGTGTGAAAAATCACTCCTGGGAGATTTGAACCAAATCTCCCTCCCAGAGGGTCTTGCTTAGAGGGATGGTCAGGCCCTTCTGGGGAGGAGCAGAGCATGTACGTTTTGAGCTGGAGGATAAGGAGATCAGAAAGGTGCTATGGGTCCTAATCCCCTGTGGGTGCAGACCAGGGAGGGAGGAGAGGGGATAAGGGGCCAGTTGGATGTACTGACTTCATCCTGTTATTTCCTTGGAGGCTTGCAGCCATTCAGTGATGGGTATTATTCCATTTCACACACATGTGAAGAGACTTAGGCAGAAAGAAAGTAATCCTACTGTAATTTTCCAGTCCTGGAGTAAGGTAGTGACAGTAGGAAGGGAAGAGAGAGGAAGGGTTGGGGCAGAAGTCTTAGAGCAGGAAGGAGACCAACTGAAGTCCTCCAGCTTCCACCCAGGGGGCTGCTCATCAGAATCACCTGGGAATTCCATACCCGCCAGCCCAGGACTCCGACCCCAGGGGGATGATTCTGATTTACCCTGGCTCCTGGTCAGGTATCCCTAATCTAATTCAACCTTTCATTTCATTGCTGAGGAAAGTGACACCAAGAGGTCACTCTGGATTACAGACCTTTGAGAGAGGTAGGGTCAGCCAGGCTTGGTGACACGTTGGATGGACTAGGGAAGGAGAGAGGAGGTGGGAGGTGACTCAGAGGGGACAAGTCAGGCCTCCAGACAAATGTTTGGGCTTCTTCAGGAGTTTTACTGAACCCAAACTAGTTTTTTTAAGTTTCTAAAATTTAAAAACTTCATTGAGTAGCCAATATGTTTACCTGGTCACAAATGAAAATAATATAAAAAGGTATTTACTGACAAGTCTTGATTCACATTTTGCTACTTATAGGTAACCTACTAAGATTAGTTTGGGTTTATTTTTCTAGTGTGTATCAATGCTAATACAAGCATATATAAATACATATGTTTTTATTTTTACCCTCTTATTTTCACAAAAGGTAGCATGCTACTAAGCTGCTCTGTACCTTGCTTTTTTCACCTAATGTACATGGAGATTTTTCCATATAAAAACCTGGAGAAAGCCTCGGCAGCAGAACAAGATCCTTCCACTTACAACAGAGCATGCCCCTGTAGCCAGGCATGATGATGCTTGCCTGTGGGCCCCACTACTAGGGAGGCTGAGCTGGGAGGATTGTTTGAGCCCAGAAGATCAAGGCTGCAGTGAGCCATGATTGTGCCATCGCATTCCAACCCGAGCAAAACCCTGTCTCTCTAAAAATGAAATAGAATAGAGAAAATCTTCATACTTTTCAACAGCTGCATAATATTCCATTGTGAAGATACACCATAGTTTATTTAGGAAGTCTCCTATTTCTGGATATGTGGTTGTTTCCTGCCTTTCCATTCTTTCAAAGAATGACACAATGAACAATCTCGTACGTTAGTCACTTTGTGCATGTGCGGGTGCCTCTGTGGTCTGTTTTTGCCTCTCAACTATCTGTGAAGAACAGGTTTTGATTTTTCAATTTATAATCTGTCACAGATGGATACTTATGTAAAATTCAATAAAAGTAAATTACTGGAGAAATGAATTGAAAGGAAGCATGCAACATACAAGCCTGAATTTTTTTTATTAGATTCAATACACTTAAAATTACTCTGTCGAATTATTGTAAAGATTTTTAAGCACTGACTCTCAAACCTCTGCATTTCTCTGACCATGGAGTTGTTCCAGTGTATGAATCGACACTGGTCTGTGGGACACACTTTGAGGAGCATGAGTGTAGATGCAAAGAATTAGGTTTGCTAGGTCAAGGGGTAATTACATGGGTAGTTTTGCCAGATATTGCCAGGATAACCCCACAGGGATTGTGCCGTCTTGCACACCCCGACCCCCACAGCAGTATGTGGTAGTTGCTCTCTACCTACTGCTTCACTGAAAGACTGCAGCATCTAACTTGGATTTTTGCTAAACCAATAGATGAGAAGTGGTACCTCAGTCTGTTTTAATTTGTGTTACTCTTATTATGAGTGAGGATAAGTGTCGTTCATATTTTAAGCCCCTGTTTGTATTTATATTCTTTGCCTATTTTTCTACTGGATTGTTAGTCTCTTCCTTCTTGATTCCTAGAAGTTCTGTAATCGCCTGATGGATTCACCTTGCCCACTGTCCAGAAAAGCTGATGCATTGAGAACAGCAGATTTTTCCAATAGAGAAAGAATTTAATAGAAGCAAAGCCAGCTAAGCAGAAGGACAGGTGTTTATCATTACTCAAAGTAGCCTCCCCCAGAATTCAGAGGTTAGGGTTTTTAAAGGATAGTTTGGGGAGCAGTGGGGCTAGGGAGTGGAGAGTGTTGACTGGTGAGGTCATGGATGAAATCATAGGAACTTGAAGCCCCTCTTCTTGTGCTGAATTCAGTTCCTGGGTAGGGGATCACAAGATCCGATGAACCAGTTTACCAGTCTGGGTGACACCAGCAGATCCAACAGAATACAGTGTCTGGAAAATGCCTAGAACACCAATCTCAGGTTTTACAATAATGATGTTATGTATAGGAACAATTAGGAATCTTGTGACATCTGATTGAATGACTCCTGAGCCATACTTTCCTACCTTGTGGCTAACTTGTTACTATTACAAACGAGCTCTGATCCCCAAGCAAGAAGATGATTTGCTTTGGGAAGGGGCTGTAATCTTCTTTGCTTAGAAGTTAAACTGTAAACTAAATTCCACAGTTAGCTTGGCCTAGGCCCAGGAATGACCAAGGGCAATTTGCAGGTTAGAAGCAAGATGGAGTCTGTTAGGTCAGATTTCCTGCACTGTCATAGTTTTTTCAAAGGCAGTTTCAGTTCTTTATATATATTAGGAATATTAGTTTCTTGTCTGTGATATGAATCGCAAATATTTTTTCTAGTTCGTCATTGCCCTTATGATTTTGATCGATGTTGTTTTGGGGGAGAGGAAAGGGAAGTCCAGGTGTTCGTGATTTTAATGTAGTCAAATTTATCAATCTTTTCTTTGATGGCTTCTGGATTTTGAATCATGGTTTCCCATGCCAAGGGACAGAGGATCCTGCCAGAATTTTCTTCTAGTATTTTTATGATTTTTAGCCTCAACATTGAAATCTTTTGTCTATTTGGAATTTTTCCTAGTATATAAAGTATGAGTTATGGATCCAGATTTATCTTTTTACAAATAGTTACCCATGGCCTCAGCTCCATTTATTAAAATCCCTAAGATACTACCTTTATCATTAAAACTAATTTTAAACCATTTGGGATCATAAATAGAAAAGGCACTATAATTTGTCAGTTTTGTACAGAATACTATTACAAGGGAAATTAGCTTTCAGGGGATGATCTATATCTTTGCATTTACTAGAGCAGAGCAAACTCTGGGTAACATAAATACAATAGAAATTTATTTTTCAAACCCTGTGGGGCCACTGACAACCATAAGCAAATCGAGGGCGGCGGCCCAGATGGAGGGAGCGCTTGGTGAGACTGAGTGTTTACGTTGCAGGTCTCCTCCCCTGTCTGCCGCCCGGAGCTAGGACTGCAGAGGGGCCCACCATGGTGGTCGCAGGCCCCCTGGCTGTCTCGCTGTTGCTGCCCAGCCTCACGCTGCTGGTGTTCCACCTCTCCAGCTCCCAGGATGTCTCCAGTGAGCCCAGCAGTGAGCAGCAGCTGTGCGCCCTGAGCGAGCACCCCACCGTGGCCTTTGAAGGTAAGAGCTGCTTTCTGTTTTGACCTGTCTCGCAATAGCCGTGTCCTGAAGGACTTAGGTCAGACCTTGGCGGGATGTTTCTGGCTGTTGGATGTCCTTGGGATGTTCATTAACTGCTGGGTCCCGGGGTCCTGAGACTCTTCCTTTGGTAATGGATGTTTTAAAAGGATGGGCAGTGATGGACTGGAGGGGTCTAATTTTTGTCTCTAGGTAATTTATTCAGGCCCTTCATGCATGCCAACCTGGGGGAAAGGGAGTCTTTGCTAGAAAAGGAAGTTGTGGATGCACTGGGTGTAGTGGCCAGGGGTCTCAGCATGACTCATGCATTAGAAGATCTCTGGAAAGCTGCTTTCTGCTCTAAGGGGCTGCAGGGATCCCTCTCTTTAGGGTCTTGGGAAATTCCAGTGCAAGGGCCCTGGTGACTCATAACTCCTTCTGTTTGTTAAGAGAGGGTGTGAGAATGTCCTATTAAAGTGTTTCCCAAACTGGGATCTGTAAATCACTGGACGTGTTCCAAGGAGTCTGTAAATTCTTGATAAGAGTTTCTAAAATTAGTATATATATTCTAATACTTGCTAAAAAAACAAAACATAACACAAATACCAGAGCATTCCAGACATTCTGTCACGACCTATTACCCAGTTTGGAAGGGGGGTTCCTGGTTGTGCTACAGTCATTAGTACTTCTTAACCCACCACCTACTTGGCAGCTCTCACTGGGATCTGCAGATGTAGTCTCGGGGGTCCCCAGGTCCTTAAGTTTGATAGACACTGGCCGATTTCCTCCTCATAGTAACCGTGTTGGGGAGGAAGTGCAAGGAGACTGTCACTGCCCTTTACAGATGGGAAGGCCTAGGCATGGCAGGCCATCCTCAGTGCTGGGCTCCTGACTCCACGTGCAGTGCTCTGTCCACTGCCCACTGCGGAGCCCTCAGGCGCTCTACACTCTGGTGGCCCAGACAGGAGGACACACAGAGCCCCATCCTGCAGGAGTCGGTCAGGCAAGATGTGTCAACCAATGAGGCCTAGGATTTGAGAGGTGGGAGAGGCAGCATGCAGGAGAGTCTGGGCGCGTTGCGGAAGGGTGGGATTCCCAGCTGTGGGCTGACTCCTCTCAGGCAGGAAGGTTTCTAGCTGTCTCGTCTGAGCTGGGATCCAAAGCTTTGAAGGCTTAAGTGGATTAAAGTAAATTAACAATGTCCTAAGCCTGTAAAACGCGTGCACACTCTCAGACTTCTGATGGCTCCTGGAGTGCTGGTGGCTGTCACTGAAGAGAAGGACAGAGGGGGATGGAAGTAGTGGATTCTTAGGGCTACCGCCCTGGCATTGGGGCCCTAATGAAACATTTCCTCCCAGGGGCTTTGTTGGGGGGTGCTATTGGCCTGGCTGAGTCTGGGGGCAAGGACGTGGAAGAGGAGCTGGGGAATCCCTGTCCCCAAACCAGGCTGGTCTCTGTCAGTGCAAATTGGGTTGGGGGAGGAAGTCAGAGAGGTGGGAGATGTCTTCCTTGTGTGGCTGGGTTCCTTGAGACCATTTTTGATCCTCGGGTATGAATTGAATGAATCTGACTTCTCACCCCACCCTCCTACAGAATGAAGGAATGCCCTCCTCCCCTTCCCCATTCTGACAGCTTTCGGTTTTCCTAAGCATTTGCCGCATTTTCATTGTGCCTTGCTTGGTACCAGGCAAGGAAGGGGATGCTGTGGGGCCTCGGAGGCGAACAGAGTTTCCTTTGCATACCTAATGATCTCATATTGTTGGTTAAAAGTCACTGCCTTTGGTCCCTCAGCCCAGCTGGCACTGGTTGTGCTCTTGGACCAGGACTGGTTCTCTTGTGTTTCCACATTCCTTAGTGTGGCTGAGCACACAGTAGGGACTCAGTTTGAGTTGGGCAAAGGACTATGCTCAGGGGACGATGCGTTGGGGAGAAGTGGTCCTAATCCAGGACAGCACCAACCCAGCCTCCAAGCCCCCTAGGATGTCACACTTCCTTTCCAATCTTTAGGCTGCCAGCCTTCTAACTGTGAATTTCCCTCTCCCCTGACACCTGACTGAGCTGTGAATAACCCCTAAATACCCTAGAGGAACTGCCAGTCGCAGAATCTGACTGCTGTTTTTCTGTTTTGTAAGGTTAAATTTTCTCCTGTGGGTTTCTCTTAAGGGGGGCCAAGCTGTGTTTCTCTTCAGCCTGCATATTCTCTCATTTACCAGTGTTACCTTTCTAGGCGGCAGGAGAAGCCAGCCCGGACTTAATGCTGGCAGTGGTTAATCCACAAGGTGGGTAATTGAGTTGACTGTAATTAAAATCACAGGCGCGTCATGGAGAATGTCATTTTTCCCTTAAAGTCACCGTCCAAAGCCTTCACCACACACGGAGCTCAGAACGTGCTTGGCGTTTTAAAGACAGCCTTCCCTCTGGTCCCCTTGGCCTGTTTAATGCAAGCAGGCTGGTTCCCTTCCCAAGGCTCCCCCAGGATCCCTGTCCTTTGCCCATCCCCTTCTCTCCCCACTTCCCCCATCCCCCTTGCCCTTGTGGGCCGGGGCTAGGGGAGGGGAAAGGGAACTGGAAGAGGCCACCACCCTCCATGCCCTCACTCCCACCTCCCCATTTTTATCCCAGCTTCTACCCTGTTTCCTCTTCTTTCCCCTCCTCCCCAAGAAAGGGCCTAAGTGAAGACAGAGCTGAGAGTTCCCAGATGGAGCACTGCAGACCCGTCATGCCACCTCCTCCCTCAGTCAGCTGCCTACATCTGGAATGCCCTTGTGAAAAGGGAAGGAGGGAATTAAGGTGTAACCTGTTTGCTGCTGTTAAGGAGCAAACTTAAACTCAGTCTCATAGGGACAGAGAAGACCCCACCCTACACACACAGAAAAGATTTGACCACATTCAGAGTAGCAATAATGTACAAAGTAAATGGAATGGAAAAGATAGAACGTGAAACAAAATAAGATCAGGGTGGAGAGGTTGTAATCCAGGAAGGCTTCCTGAAGGAGGAAGACCCTTGGTTTCATTTCTAAGGTAATATAATATTTCTCCAGGATTTCTGAGAGGTCAGCTAAAAACCCAACCCATCAGACTCCACATCCACTTCTTATCCTATATCATCCAAAAGCCATCGTGGCTACATGACAATTCTTGCCAACCTATAGTCACCTGATGGGGGCAGAGGCAGGCCCAAGGGGGTTGCTTCATTTTGCTGCAGTATTTCTTTCTTCTTTTTTTAATCGTGCCTATCACGGTTTTCTGAAAAACATCCAACTCGCAAAACCTCCAGTTCTCCAGGGAGCGATTAAGTGTTTGCCTGTCGTGCAGAAATGAAGCGCTGCTTTTACTCTGTAGTGGAAGGATAATGAGCAATGATTTATTTCCCTTGGATTACACATACAGACTCTCTCTCTCTCTCTCTCTCTCTCTCTCTCTCTCTCTCTCCCCCTCCCCCTACCTCCCTCCCTCTCCCTCTCCCCTCCCCCGTTTCTGTGACCCAATTGCTAAGGCACTGTGGGGAGAAAGCACAGTGCCTCCCATTACCCCTGACTCTTTACCACCTTCGGCATGAAAGTTCCTCTGCTCCATGGCTCTCTCCTTACTGGTGTCGATTCCCTCCTGTCTGTGGGCCATGCATGGGCTGAGGGAGAACTGTCAGGAGGCTGTGAACCAAGAAGGGAGAAGTGTGTCCCCAGCAGGAGGGAGGCCCTCCCAGACCACTACCCATCCGCCTAGAGGCTGTGAGGTCTCCAATCTGCCCACCCAGTCCCTTTGAAAGGCCTCAGTTAGGAACAACCTTCCTTGGAGGCAGGGTGGACACTGACCACCCAGTCTCTGCACCTCCCACCTCTGCAGGATCTTGTCTGAAAATCCAATTCCCCTCACACAAGAACGGATTGAGGATTATTCATATATATGTTCAAACGTCGCTAAGTGCCGGACTGAGCCTGGAGATCTAGGAAGCAAAGTCTTTCTTGGCTCCCAGGGCAAACTACCAAGCTAGACACACAACGTGGCAGTAAAAGTAAAGTGGAAGACTGTGGAAGCCCTTAACCCTGGCTTGAAGCAGGCAGGGAAGGCATCTTGGAGGAGTTAGGGATGGGGGTGAACAGGAATTGTTCCGTTGAGGGAGAACAGAAGCACAAAGGTTTGGAGGCTCTTGTGGGATGGATCTGGGGAAGTGTGAAGTGTTTGTTTAGTGTGACTGGGGTGGAGAGTTTAGGATATGTAAAAGGCGAAACATATTCTTTCAGGGGATCAGTAAATAATCACTGCGCTAGCAACTGGACTTGGGAAGACGGTGAGCCAGAACCCAAGGGCCTTTGCAGGAGCTGGACTTTTCCTGGGGGTAGTTGGGAGCTGTGAACAGCTTCTGGGCTGGAGAGTGACATGACCACATTTGCATTTGAGAGCAAGTGCTTGGGTTGCTTTGTGGGAAATGGACTGGAGGGGCAGGCGTGGAAGCCAGGCTGGTTAGGAGGCTGTTGGCACTGCTCCAGACAAGAGCTGGTGGTGGCTTGGATGGGGGTGGGATACAGCAGGAAAGAAGTGAATGAATTTCAGAGGCAGTTTAGAGGTAGAACAGGCAGGATTTACCAGCGTGTACTGATGTGGCTGGTGAGGGTCTGCGGGGAGTCAAGGGCTAGTATAGGTGTCCCTTCATGCCTCTGTGGGAAGGGTCATACCCTCCTCTGAGCTAAGGAATGTGGCAGGAACAGTGACTGCAACACCCACTCCCAAGCCTCTAGGGCCACACAGAGGTGGGCAGGTGGCATCCAGGTCTCCTGGGTGCCATCACCCCACTTTCCCCCAACTTTCACCCTTCTGTCCTGTGGTCTGCTGCGGGCGCAGCTGGGAGCTCCTGGCCCGACAGTAACCTCAGGGTTGCCTCTCCCTCCACCAGATCTGCAGCCATGGGTCTCTAATTTCACCTACCCTGGAGCCTGGGATTTCTCCCAGATCGCCCTGGACCCCTCCAGGAACCAGCTCATCGTGGGAGCCAGGTAAAGAGGGACAAGAGGGTTGGGGCTGGAGGTGCAGGGGCTTGGATCTGGGTGGATGGAATACTTTTCGGAATGAATTCATCTGGGCAGACCCACGTGCTGGGCCCGTCCTCTGTGCTGGGCCCTCTCAGTGTGGATGTCTGTCCCCTATAGAAGGAAGCATGTTTTGGTTGGGAGGGGGTGAGGGTGACTCTTGACCTCACAATCTCAGTCAGCTGCAGGCCTCTGTGGTTGGTAGTTAGTGAGGGCAGGGACACCTGCTGGCCACCTCCTGATTGGTCCCTGCCTGGCAGCCCAGACGGCTTCCTGGGCCAACTCCCCGGGAGCTCAGTGGTGAAGGTGCCCAGGAGCCCCCTGCCGGCCAGCCGGTGGCCTGCACTTGGGACGGCCGGGTAGGGGTAGAACCCTCCCTGAAGGACCTCACTTGCCTGTGGCCTAATCTCTTAGCCTACCGTTCAGATCCAATATCCAACAGACAATCTCTCTGGGGGACCTGTGGAGACTCTAGGGTAGACTAGGAGGAGCTCATTCCTCATGAAGCCATAGACCATCAGCTCTGGTAGGAGGGGGCTTAGAGAGGGCCGACTCTAGCGGCTCTCATGGGGCTGTCCCTGGCCCCACAGCACCTGAGAATGTGTTGGAAATGCAGATTCTTGGGTCTGCCTCAGACCTCTTGAGTCAGAAACTCTGGGAAGAGGCAACCTGTGTTTTAGCAACCCTCCAGGTGACCTGATCACACTCAAGTTGGAGAATCTCTGGTGTCATCCCACCGTCCTCATTTTAAACAGGCGGTAGCAGAGGCCCAGAGACTGGAAGGGGACCTTTCCAGCATCACACAGCATGATGACAGCAGGGTGTGGGGACTAGAGCCAGGTCTCCTTAACCCAGACCTAGAGTTTCTCTGCAGGTCCATCCATCTCATCGCCTGGGACCGCACTGGTATTTTTCAGCTCTGTAGCCCAGAGGTTCTGACTCAGTGGGTGTGGGGTTGGGGAGAGGGTGGCCACTGGGTCGGGCACTTCTGAGCCACGCTGTAGCTGACTGTCCTTGCCCTGGAGCTTTCTTTAGTGTCTCCAGCCCTTCACTTGCCATATGAAAATGAGGCCAGTCAAGAACAGGCTCTAGACTGGGCTCGAATGAGCTGGGCTCCTGTCCTGGGGGATCTTGACCTTGGCGCCTCCATTTCCTCATCTGTAAAGTCTGGGTTACAGTCTGTGTGGCCAACTTCACCGGGCTGCTATCAAGCTGGGCCTCAAAGCATTGTTCTTTTCATTTTTTAATTTTTAAACTAACCATTTTGTCTTATGGTAGGACATTCAAAAGGTGCAAAGTACATGGCGAAAAGCAGGGCCAGCCCCCCAAACAGGCAGGACTCCTGACTGAAGATGCACCCAGTGGTGAGGTTCTTGACCCCCCAGAGGAGTCTGTCCATCTGCAAGTATACAAGAGGATGGACTTTATTTTCCCAGCAAAGAGAATAATTGTTTTACTCTCTATTTTGAGATGATTGTAGATTTACCTACATTTGTAAGACATAATAGAGAGAGTTCCTATATGCCCTTCATCCAGTTTCCCCCAAGGCTAACCTCTTGCATAGCTGTAGGACAACATTACAACCAGGAAACTGGCCTTGATGAGATCCTTCAACCTAATTCTGATTTTACCCGTTTTACGTATATACTTTAAAAAACCCAAATGGTAGCATCTGAACCTTGTGAAAGCATTTCAAAAGCTGCCATTTATTCCATACTGGCCACGTGGCAGGAACTATTTTATGTGCCATATATGTAGTAAGTCAGTTACTGCAGGTAGTAAATCACACATATATTTAATCTAATAGGAGTAGTAAATCATGCCTGCAGTAAACAATCAAATCTTCACAAGTGGGTGAACCCAGGAAGTGGGTTCTATGGTTACCCCCACATTATGGACCAGGAAACTGGAGCTCCAAGAGGTTAGGTTACTGTGTGACTGTGGTCACACTGTTCTTCCTGACCCACTCTGTGGCTTCCCCAGAAGGTAGTCATGTTTTCTGTCTGGAGACATCCCACACACAGACGGACGGAGGGACACCTTTTCCTGTGTCCTTGAGCCTGACCATGTCCTCAGACGGACAGGGGGAAAATCAGTTCTAGACCTGGTCCCTTAGCCTTCTTAGAGCCCATGTAGTGGGTCCTCGCCACTTTCTTTTCCTGTTTCCAGGTCATTTTCCTTCCTCCTTTTCTTCTACCTGAATTTTTTTCACTTATTCCTGACGCCTGGACCTCTGGAATTCAGGCTAGGGAAATTTTATATTCATTTATAGCTCTGCCTTGTTCCACAGGGGATTTAGGATGGGTCAGGCTACAGAGATTTCTCTCTGTTCTCACATTCCAGCTCCCAGGAGAGCTGACTGCGATGTTGTGATGAATGATTTTTGATGGATAAAAATGAATAAAGTGATGCAATGTTTCCCCTAATTTGTTAAAGCTGTGAGCAGATGCCTGTGTTACCTGAGCAGGCAGCTGGGGCACAGCCATAAGCTTGGAGCTCGTCTGTTCCCAGGCCAGGAGGGTGGGATGGGGAGAGCTCTGCTAAGGACTTGGAGAGGAGGTTGGGGAGGGACAGCAGAGGCCTGGAGCCAAAGTCACCCGGGAGGCCCGCCCAGCCCCAGGATAGCAAAGAAGCTGAGTGGGGCCTGGGCCTGGAGCCAGAGCTGGGAATAGAAGCCTCCTGGCCTGCGGCGTCTCCTTCCGGCCCTGGATTCCTTCAGCAGGGGCCCTCTTTCTCTTTCTGGCCCACCCCACGGCCTTTCCCCTCGTTTCTCTCCTCAGCTGAGGTAGGCCAGCATTTTCTGAAGTCTCGATTCCTCAAAAGTTCAGGAACCAAAATAGGAATAGCCAAAAGAAGACAGAAGAGGCAAAGAAAGAAAATTGTTGGGGAAAGCCAAGACTTTACATCTGTTCAACATGAGCAGGGCCTTAGCTGTGCATCACAGCATCCCCGTGCCTTCACAGTCCCGTGCAATAAGAAAGACAGCCATTCACTTCCCCACTGCACAGATGCAGGCACTGAGGCTCTCAGAAGGCCCCCAGCAGATGGCTGAGCTGGAATTCTCCCGGTCTGTGCATGGTGGCCTTCTGGCTCCAGCGTCCATGCAAAGCAATTTCGCAGTGGCTGACACTTTTAATACTAAGTGTCTGATAGCATTGCTGCTAGTAGTAGTATCTTTTTACTACTGCAGGTAAAAACTGTGTTTGAGGTGGATGAGTCTGGAAGCCCTGTGCAGGCTGGACTGTGGGGAGAGGGAGGTGAGGTGGTGGATGGGGTCATCTGGGCTAGATGAGAGAGGGTAGTCCAGAGAGGTATCCACAGAAGGTCAGACTTGGAGTCACTGACTGCAAGAGAGACTGCAAGAGATGAACAAACAACCGGACTCAGGACCCTGGGGCACAGAGCCAGAAGAGATGGCTGGCCTGTGTGAGGAGAGGTGGGTCAGGCTGGTGGTACAGGATAGGAGGAAGCTGGCTGTCTGCATCCCTGCAAGAGTGCTGTGAAGCTTTCCATTTAATAGCCACCGTGGTTGGAAAAGGTGGGGTCGAGGGGTTCCTCCCTGGGCCTGCTGGGTTGGCTGGGAGCAGAGACACATGGGACTTCGGGGAAAGTCTGGGTTTGAATCCTGACTCCTTCACTTACTATCTTGGTGACTTGGGCCATTTACCCACCTTGCTTCCTCATCTGTAACATGGAGCTTCCTGAATTTCCTCCCAGGGTTGTGTGAAGATTAAGTGAGCAGATAGAGGTAAAGCTCTCTGTGGGGGTTGACCCTAAGCAATCAGCACCCAGTCCTGGCATCCCCGGAGGTCCGGTCCGAGCCAGGAGGCTGCTTATTCCCTGGGTCCTGCCTGCAGAACCATTTTCACTTAGGATGTCTGTTTCCATTTTCACAGGAACTACCTCTTCAGACTCAGCCTTGCCAATGTCTCTCTTCTTCAGGTACGAATGCTCTCTTCCCTTCGTTTCCTGTGATTTCCCCTATTCCAGAGCCCAAGGCGGGGCAACGCAAATGGTGCCATTCAGAGTTCAGCCCCTAAAGCTGAAAACAGGAGCCACTTGTTCCTTTCACTGGCCATGGATTCAGACCCCAGCTATCAGGGTCACTGTGGGGAAAGCGTGTGGAGGTAGGGTGTGGCCCACATATATGCGGAGGCATATACAGGGCTCTTGCATCATGCAGCAAGGCTGCTAATGAGAAAGGGAGGAAAAGAACGCCAGGCTAGGGTGACCAACTGTCCCTGTTTGTCTGGGGCTGAGAATGCAGAACTTTCAGTGCAAAAACTGGGACAGTCCTGGGCAAACTGGGTTGGTTGGTCATTGTAAGTCCCCAGCCTAGATCCACAGGGGGGCCTCTGAGTTCGAGCCTCCACGGAAAGGGTGTTCTTAGTTCCTATCCTAGCCCAGTCTGAATGATCCCATTCTAACTCAGTATTTTCTCTGAGCTGTGATTGATTTATTATCTGCTGCCAAGAAGGACTTCCCAAGCATAATTCCCTAAGTGCTCTGAGAGGCATTTTAATGGGACTCCCTGATCCAGAACATTTATCCCAGATTGAGAAACAGATGCCAAACCATCTTTGCAGAGGCTGAATATTGTAGAGAAAGGAAGGCCATCTCTTCTTCAATGAGGGGAGAGCCGCAATTCTCATATCTAGGAGACATGTTCTGGTCTCCCAATGATTAAGCATTCTTTGAGCACTTACTGTGTACCAGAACTAAGCTAGGGGCCATGGGACTATAAGAAATGCAGAGTTTCTGGCTTTCAGGAAAACATGATGAATGACTAACCTAATCAGAGGCTAGAACTTAATCATGTGCTGGGCTGTTTGGTATAGAGTTTCACTGCCACAAGGGAGACCTCCCTGGGAAGCTGATATGACATTCTGGCCACACCTGGGTCCACACACCCAGGGGTATTGCAGCTCTTGGATGGTTGCTAGAAGGGAGGTTTAAGGAGGAGAAAAAGTATGCCCATTGGAAGGGAAGGGTTGGGAGGAGCTAGAGCAAGTTGAAAGGAAATACTATTCATCTATTTATCTATCCATCTGTGCTGCTCTCCATACCTTTACTAGTCAGCCTGCCCATCCATCCATCCATCCATCCATTCACCCACCCAACAAACATTTATTGAATAGCTACTAAAGGCCAGGTCTCGTCCTAGGCATGGTACAAGGCATTTGAGTTCCAAAGTGAATCAGGCCCAGTCCCTTGCCTCAAGGAATATGCGTATAAGAGATCACATATGATTCCCTTGAGGGGCCATGCAGCATATTCCTGGGATCTGGGCTGGAGCGAGGCAAGGGAAGTTCCCCAGAAGCAGCATCTTATGGCCTGTCAGCTTGATCATAGGCAGCCAGTCTAGAGCCTAGTTTCCAATTGGCAGGAAAGTAAGCCAAGATGCCAAATCCAGCAGGTCAGGGCCTGGGCGAAGCCAGTGCAGAGGGGGTTCAAAGTGGATAGAAGGAGGTGGACCCAGGGGTCCCACCCTGAGCTCCAGGCAGCTGGCTTTTTTTCTTGGTTCTCGTGGTCTGCAGATGAAGGCCTTCTGGGAGTGTAATATGGCTGAAGGGAGGAAGAGAAATAGATACACAGAAATAAAGGCAATGCTGTGGGGAGGGTTTGGGAGGGGTGACCTACAGGCATGAGAAACCCTCTGGGCTCAGTAGGGTCTGCAAAGGCTCCCAGAGGAGCTGTCCTTGAGCTGGAGCTGAAGGAATGTTTGCCAGGCAGCTAAGGAGGGGAGCAGAGGTGTCAAATGGCATGCAGCACTGAGAGACAGGATCAGAGGGTGTGTGCAGGGTAAGGGTAGTAGATGAGGCCCAGAAGAGAGATGCTGCACTGCAGGTGGTCTTCCTTGCTATGCTGTGGGGTCCTTATTTTGTTCTGAAGGTTATAGAGATCCATTCATGAGTTTTAACCAGAGAAGTGGCATGACCAGATGTGGTGTTTAGATCGCCTGGCCCAGTGCAGAGACTGGATTAGTGAAGGAGCCAGTTAGGAGACAACTGCAATTGATGGAGACAGTGAAGGAAGGCAGTGGCGGTGGGGATGGAGAGAAGACAGAGGACAGGATCTTAAGGTACAGGATCATATGGGCCCACAGCATCACAGACTCCAGGGGCACCGGGCACACTGTCTCCTGCATGAGGGTGACCCTGAGGACGTTGGGGAAGTTGGCTGCCCTGGAGGATTTAGTAATAGTTGGACCACAGTGATTACATCTAGGCTCTGGCTTGCACAGCTAGGTACAATACATTAGGATGGGAATGGGGTAACCTGACTCGAGACCACTGGCTCCCACTTGGCTGCACGCTGGAATCACCAGGGAGCTTTAACAAATGCGGTACCTGGGTCCCACCCTCAGAGATCTGGACTTAGTTGCTTTGGGTTACAGTCTGGGCCCTGGGATTTTTACAAGCTCCCAGGTGATTCCAACGGGCAGCTAAACGTAGGAAGCGCTGCTCTAAAATGTCGAGGGCTTCTCTGTAGACGCTGCCCAGCCTCCCTGACCACTGTCCTATAGGTCATAAGTCACATACCTTATCTTAGAACTGTTAGGACTCTGTTTAGATTCTGCGCTTGATGACTGAGTTCTGGGGTTTGGTTCGTCCAGATCAGTGTTGACCTCGTGTCAACCTGGGGCAGGTGTCTTATGGCAGTCCATAGCTCAGGCTTGGAGCAGGGGCTCAGCTCCAGGGGCATTCCTACAAACCAGCTCCCAAAGTGCCAGGAGCTGGTTTGACCACTTTCCCCAGCAAGTCTCTTAGGGGCCTGACCTCAGGATTTCAGACTGGATTCGCTGTGACAGAACTCAGGAAATAAATACATTTTATGTCCATGTTCCCACCCTGGGGTGCACCACCAGTCCACAGAGCGAAGAGAACAAGCAAGGGGTTGGAGCGGCTGTCCAGTGTCCCCTGGAGCAGACCTTGGCCTCTGGTCTTCAGGGCCTGGTCCTCCCGTCTGTTGTCTCGCCTCGTGAGGAAGCCCTGCCTTGTGACTCTCAAAGACTGACTTCAGGGATTTCCCTGCCAGTGCCCTCTCTGGGGACTTTGGGTCCCTGGTTATAAGCTTTCAGTCTTCAGTGTCTGCTGTCACCAGCAACCAAGTGCTAAAAATGATCTGCACCAGTTCGCTGACAGGGGAGGCGAGGCCAGGGTGACCCAGCCCAGCTTCCTCTACTCTCCCTGTGGCCTGGGGCTACACTGGGGTTAAAACTCCCCATTAGGGAGCCAACTGATCCTCCCACTTGGCCCCAGGGCATGATTGAGCAAATTTAAAACCCAGTGCTTTATTGATAGTTTAAATAATTAACATTCCTTAAAGAAAAATCTAAATGTAAACAGTTTTTGCAAACCAGTATCCATTAAGGGATTTCTAAGTACCTAATCACCTAAGTACCCTATTAAACAATTTATGTAAACCACTCTTCCTTAAAGAAAATCGAATGTCCGATCCTCCAAGCTCTGAAGTAGGGAAGAGGTGCAGCTAGGAGCAGATGGGGCAGTGTGTGTATTGGGGGCGAGGAGTTGGGGGAAATCAAATCAGTTCACCTGTGTCGTTATTTATCAGTGTAACTTAATAAACTGGTACTGGGAAAGAAAAGGAGGCGGGTGATCAACAGCATCCCCGGGCTGCTGAGAGGACCAGCGTGATGAGTTGTCTTGGAGTTGGCAATTGGGAGCTCGTGAGTGACCTTTGCCAGAACAGTTCCACAGGACGACCTGGCTGGAGGCCTAATTGCAACAGATTTATGATCTTGGTTTGCCAGATATCCTGCGAGGCAGAAATGAGGACTATTCTGCACATATGCAGCAGGACGCATAATGGGGCTTTGTTCCGGCCTGGGCAGACATGGAGGGAGATGCCTGAGCTCTCTTCCAGTTTATCTCCACGTCCTCCAAGCTCAAATCTGGCAGCCCTGGAGAGGTTTGAAGTTTAAACTCCACTGAGCAGTGGACTTAATGCTCCAAAGATGCGTTGACACTCAGCCATTGTCCCTGGCTCCCAAGTGTCCGTGGGAGTTGTTGAGTTCACACGGAGACGATCCACATCCCTGAGTGTCGCCTGCTCCCTCTCACAGTTTGAAAACCATGCAGCTACTCTTACTAGAGACGGCCATCCTGGAATTTCTGGGACAGCCCTTATTTAAAGCACTCTCTGTTCCAGATTGATCAGACACATCTCTCTCCACCCCTCCACAAAACTCCACTAAAAAGAGTGAGAAATTTTAAAGGGTGAACATTCACAACAACAGAGAGAATGAAAAAGATGTCAGTGAAGAAGAGATTACACATTCTAGGGCAATGGAAAGTGAATAGAGACCGGGTGCGGTGGCTCACACGTGTAAACCCAGCAGTTTGGGAGGCTGAGGCAGGTGGATCACCTGAGGTCAGGAGTTCAAGACCAGCATGATCAACATGGTGAAACTCCATCTCTACAAAAATACAAAAATTAGCTGGGCATGGTGGTGGGTGCCTGTAATCTCAGCTACTCGGGAGGCTGAGGTGGGAGAATTGCTTGAACCTGGGAGGCGGAGGTTGCAGTGAGCAGAGATCATACCACTGCACCCCAGACTGGGCAAAAGAGCGAGACTCTGTTTTGTTAAAAAAAAAAAAAAAAAAGTGAATAATGTGATCCTATTGACTTAGCAGAACAGATCGGCTTGCAGACGGAATGCAATGGGCAGGCAGCTGACTCCTCAGAAGAGCACCAAAATTGGGTGTCCCATATGGTGTGATGTGAGGATGAGGTACAAGGATAAAAGGGAGGGTTGATTGAAATTCTCTAAATTAAAGGGATGGGACCCGGTCTCCCATCCCATCCCAAACAGCAATCCCTTCTTCCATCTTTTCCCTTACTCCAATAAAGGAAAGATCCTTTCCCTAAAGATTCAACAGGAAAGGCTCCATATTTAGGGACTCCTAAAGGGCACTGGTGGGGTGTGATCAAACGAAAGTCTACTTCCTCCTCCCGCCCTTGCTCCCCAGCCCCCCATGCAGGAGATGGGGGAGTCTTTGCTGGGAAAACTCAATGATTCCAGAGACCAGACTTTTAGAATCTGACATAGAGGGTCTCCCAGTGAAAAAGGCTCTTCACCCAGCACCCTACGAGAAACCCTCCAGTCTATATGAGCCCTCCCATGGAGTTTCCAGTGAGCTGCTTAGTACTTTACTCTTAAGCAAACAAAGATGCTTTTTTATCATGTAAAATGTTATACACACACAAAAGCAAAGAGAATTGTACATGAACCCCATGTACTCAATAGCAGCTTAAAAGTTTTAACAATTATCAGCTCATGGTCAATCATCTTTCATCTACATACATCCCTTGAATTCCCTGTCCTGAAGGAAATCTCGGACATATCATAACATCCATAAATATTTCAGTATACATTTCTAAAAAAATAGGGATTTTTTTTTATATGGGTCTGACTCTGTCACTAAGGCTAGTGACACAGTCATTACTCACTGCAGCCTCTAATTCCTGGCCTCAAGCAGTCCTCCTTTGGGAGACCTCCGTCTCAGCCTCCTAAAGTGCTGGGATTACAGGTGTGAGCCACCACACCAGGCTGGGATTCTTTTTTTATAAAAGTGGTCCAAAGTTAATAATTTCATATCACTAAATGTCCAGTTAATGTTTACATTTCCCTACTTGTCTTATAAAATTTTAAAATAATTTTGATTATTTGAATCAGGATCCAAATATGCTGCAATTTGTTGATATGTCTCTTTAAAACAATGTTTCTTTCTGTGCCATTTTTTATTGAAGGAACGTGGTCACTTGTCCTACAGAGTTTCCCACAGCCTGGATTTTGCTAGTTGTAATGCAGGTGGCATGACTGAACATGTTGCTCTTTTCTCTGTATCACCTGTACATTGTTAGAGCTAAAAACTTCATCCTATTTAAATTCCAGCAAGATTACTTCATAGGTGTTCTTGTGTCCTTTTTTAGGAGGTACATAATGTCTGATTTTCTCTCTTTTGATGTTAGTAACCAATGATGATCATTTTCTAGATCTCTTAATTCTGTAGGTATTACAATTGATTAGCTGAGCTACTTACACCAAAAACAAACTTTGTGAGCCAGGAGCGGTGGCTCATGCCTATAATCCCAGCACTTTGGGAGGCCAAGGTGGGCAGATCACCTGAGGTCAGGAGTTCAAGACCAGCCTGACCAACATGGTGAAAACCCATCTCTACTAAAAACACAAAAATTAGCTGGGCATGGTGGCTCAAACCTGTAATCTCAACTACTTAAGAGGCTGAGGCAGGAGAATCTCTTGAACCTGGGAGGCAGAGGTTGCAGTGAGCCGAGATACATCATTGCACTCCAGCCTGGGTGACAAGAGTGGAACTCCATCTCAAAAACAAACAAACAAACAAACAAACATTTCTCCTCATCTACTACATGATGACCTGATGATGTAGTCATATAGGAAAGCCAGGATAAATATTTAATATTCCATCTTTTTTACCAGTTTTCAAATAATGAGGTGGTTTGCTAGTATCTTTCAATGGTGATCAATTAATTCATCTTTTATTATTATGTTCACCACAGACATGTAAATATAAACATTATTGATGTCTTTCAATCCGTCGCAGTTATCTTGAATGACTACCCCATCTTTCACCAGTGGGGGACCTCTTCATGTTGGCTCCCGGATCCTTTAGACCCACCCTAGTCATCTTTGATTACATCTTTGCTGTCTGATGTGACAGTAAGTTTCAGCCTTACCTTGTGCATTTGCTGCCCCAGATCTGGAATCAGCCATTTCTCCAAGGGACCCAAGAAGCCCAGGTCCCTTTCTGGGGGAAGTGGTTAGTAATTTATTTTTAGGTATGAACAAATAGCCAGAAATCATCAGACATTTGATGAAAGCCTCTAAAGTGAAAGAGAAGGGCAAAACAAACAAGTAGAATGAGAAATACTTTCAAAAACAGAAACAATCAGAGAAATAAAAACAATTTTTTTTGGCTGGGCAGGGTGGCTTACACCTGTAATCCCAGCACTTTGGGAGGCTGAGATGGGGCTTGAGGTCAGGAATTCAGGACCAGCCTAGCCAACATGGAGAGACCCCATTTCTACTAAAAATACAAAAAATTAGCTGGGTGTGGTGGTGTATGTCTGTAATCTCAGCTATTCAGGAGGCTGAGGGAAGAGAATCGCTTGAACCTGGGAGGTGGAGGTTGCAATGAGCAGAGATCATGCCACTGCACTCCAGCCTGGGCAACAGAGCAAAACTCTGTCTCAAAAAAAAAAAAAAAGTTCAATTAATGATAAGTAACCAATTAGTATCTTCTGAGATATAAAAAATATTTTGTTTATAAAACAATAAACTTAAAATATGGAAATTTAAAATGTGATTGGGAAACTAAAAATTGAATTGAAGGATCCGAAGATAATGTTGAAGAAAAACCTACCAGAACAACAAAAAACAAGAAATGAAACATAGGAGAAAAATATCAGAAAACTAGAGGATCAAAGGCCAACAGTAGAATAGAACATTAAGAGTTCCAAAAAGAGAACAGAGGAAAAGGTGAGGAAGAAATTAAGGATGAACTAACATAAGAAAATTTGCCAAAACAAAGGATGAGTCTTCAGTCCTAAAAGGTTGACTGAGTTCCCCAAAGAGACCCGTCCTAAGTCACATCAGTGTGAAATTCAGGACACTGTTATTAAGGAGAAGATCCTAAAGGTTTCCAGAGCCTAAAGAAAATGAAAATGTCATCGCACTCCTCAATAGCAATGCTGTAACCTAGAAAACGATGGAGGAATAAATACCTTTAAAATTCCGAGTGAAAATTATTTTCAACCTAGAATTCAGTATCAAAACTACCAATGAAGTGTAAAGAGACAATAAATCAGACATGCAAGAATTTGAAAAATTGATCTACCATGTTCCTTTTCCTAGGAAGATACTGGAGATGTGTTCTATCAAAATAAGTGAGTAAATCAAGAAAGAGGGAAACGTGGGATTCAGAAAGCAGGAGAGTAAAGAAGGTAAATCCCAGGCTAATAGTCAGGCAGGAGGCCTCAGCTGGTCCACTGGGCAGGAAGATGGAGTTTGGAATGAGGAAGAGGATGGGAACTCACAGATTATCTGAATCACTTGTGCATGCAGTAAGAAAATCATATTGCGCTCAGGCACAGTGGCCTACACCTATAATCCCAGCACTTTGGGAGGCCGAAGGGAGCAGATGACTTGAGACCAAGACTATGAGGCGAGTCTGGGCAACATAGCAAGACCCTGTGTGTACAAATAATTTTAAAAACTAGCCGAGTGTGGTGGTGTGCACCTGTGTTCCCAGATACTTGGAAGGCTGAGGCAAGAGGATCACCTGAGCCCAGTGTTAAGTTATGAAGGGAAGGGGAAGGTTAAAGAAAGACACACACACACAGAAAGAGGGCAGCTCAACAGCAAATGCAGGCTTCATGTCCAGCATAAAACCTATGGAAGTGGGGAACTAGCCTAATGCCAGAGCCCACCACTGCCTATAGGCTGGGGGTACTTACAGGTATGGGCAGGAAGGGTCTGGGCAGTATGGCTTGCTACTCACAGGATATTGATAAGATGTTCCCATGGTGAGGCGGTTCTGGCCCTTGCTCCAGTGGGATGTCATCATGGTATTCCTTGGACTTTTGTCCAGCGAGACATGAGAGGGATGTTTCTTTAGCTGGGCCTTTGTCTGCCTTGTGGTCAGGTGGTTATGCAGGATGTTTCTCACAGTCCAAACCCCTGAGAAATGTTCCACTTTGACCCAAGTCTGCAAAATAGTGGAGCTTAAAATGGTGCATTTTGGACTAACACCCTGGAGGTCGAGGCCACAGTGAGCCATGATTATGCCACTGCACTCCAGCCTGGGCGACAGAGCAAAAACCTGTCTCTAAAAAAGAAAAAAAAAAATCATATTGAGAGGGATGTGTAAGACCTGTTGGACATTTGGGAAAAATGGGTGATAAGCCTATGCAAGACAAGCAAATGAAGACAATCAAGACAATTATTCAGTCCAGGAAAAAAAAAAGTTGTTCAAAAAAGGCAACCTTATCAGAATACGAATATTTCATTGATTCTCACTCACATGCACATGTTTTCACATTTTAATGAGTCTGAAGTTGGGACGCATTTTTCAATCAAAGGCATCTGATGGTCACTGTCATCCGGGTGCAGTCCTGATGTTGTCATGCCCATGCAGGTGTGAACTTAGTCATTTTTTCAGGTGTTCTGACCAGACAACGGCAACCCCTTGACGTTTCAGTCCACAAACAATTTTAGGATCACGTGAGGAAGGAATGTGCGTCCTGGTGTGTCAGAAAACCTGTGGGCACCCAGACCTGCAGGATGAGGTCAATGGAATGGAAGAAAACTGTGGAGACCAGAGTGGAAAGCTCTCTAAGAATTATTACAACACTGACACCTGGGTAGTTCAAAGAACGGTTCTCTAAACAGACAAACAATGAAACGAGCACTGACAACTCTAAAAAGTGATTCAGAAGAGATGAATGTTGAATTCAAAGGTTTAAGGATACCCAGTTTTGCATATATTTTTTGTATGCACAAGATTGATATATGATAAAAACATATATCTGAATAAGAGCACTTTCAATACATTAAATTTTCAATACATTAAAATTTTAACTAATAAGAGCATTTGATTGGCAGCAATTTTCTTTCTCAGTGGTTCATATCACAAATTGATGGTGCCATACATTCAGTGAAATCTGGGGTGCTAGCTGTAAATACCAATGTTGATTTTAATTAAAACTGTCATTATAATGGAAGGATGGGAAGATAGGAGATGTTATGTGTGCTTCGGTGCGGGGAAGAATGGTGGTGGGGAAGTGGGAAAGATCTTCACCTCCATAACAGGAATTTAAAAGATGAAGTCTAAGATGACTGATGCATGTTTTTTAGAAATTGGTTTTTAAAAACACACAGAAAGCAACTAAAAGAGGTGAAAGTGGTTGTTTTTGGGAAAAGGGGTGGGGTTAGGTGCGAGTGGGTCACTGGGGTTTTAATTAATACATTTTAATACTATTTAACTTTTTAAACTCTGTGCATCATTAATTTGATAAAAATAATTTTTAAATAAATAAATGGTCTCAAAAAAGCCATTCCTTGCTGTTATCTCTATAAATATATATAATCTTTTTCGGCCATATGGTCTAACTTTTGGTGAGAGAAATCTATTCACCGTGAGAGGCTGCAGGAGGTAGAGAAAGAGGTTAGTTCTGGTATCAATTGCCTGGATTTGCATCTCGAGTTTCTCGATTACTAGCTGTGTGACCTTGGGCAAATTGTTCTGCCTCTCTGGACTTTAGTTTTCTTTCCTGTAAAACAAGCAAAAGGCTATGTGTTTCACTGGTTGTTGTGAGGATCAAAGAGAAGCGTGTCAAGTCCCTGGCACAGTGCCCGTCCCATTGTTGAGTTCAGCAGAATGTTAACTCCTTTCATGGTGCAGCCCCCTCAGTGGGATCCTCCCTCCTCAGGAACAAGGCTGACCCCTTCACTGTGCTCCTCTCCTCTGAGCCTCCAGGACCTGCTCAGGACTGCTCATGCAGTCCTCCCAAAGCCACCCACCATCCAGGGCTTTTGGCCTGCTTATCTGCAATGTTTGTGGCTCATTACTCTTTTCTGCCCCCAGGAACCCCAAGTTTTCTTGTATCTTCTCCTTCATATCAGGCTCAGCCTGGGAGCTGATGGGTTCTGCATATGACAGTGCTCAGTTGTTTCTGTCCAGATGAACACTGTGGCTCTGTGGCCAGACTCGGGGTCCTTTGCTCTTCTCCAAGGTCTGGGAGAAACAGAAGCCTGGGTTCCCAACTTGTCATTCAGCTCCTGAATCCAAGGTGTATAGGAGTCAGCCTCCCTCTGCCTCACAAAGCAGCCATCACTGATGCGCGTTGGCTGTGTCCTGGAAAGCAGAGAGAGAGGCCTGCTGCTCGCTCTCCCGGCCTCTGCCTCCCCTCCCACACTGTGGCCTCTGGAGCTCTGCAGGCAGTAACTTCATGGCTAGAAACGGCTTTCTTAGAAATTAAAAGCAGGTGGGCTCTTTTTCTTTCCTCCCCATTTGGATGAGAGAGCTGCTTGTTCAGGGCTCCCTCTCCCAGGACGGGTAGGCAGTTCATGTTTATACATGTGACCCAGAAATATATAATGAGCCACACCAGGGCTGTTGACAGTGCTTGGACTTGGAGGGCATCATGGCTCCCTTCAGCTGCTGTTCAGAGAGAGTAGAGGCAGAATAGATGAGGAGAAGAAGAGATCCTGGGTTGAGGACAGCCCTCTCCTAATGCCATGGGTATGTGAGAACATGGTACTGTCCTGCAGGTTGCCACATGAAAGCTGTGTCCCCACACACATGACCCCACTGCAGAGCACGAGGGATGCTACCAGGGCTACCCGAAGGAAAGTGCAGATGGTAGGGGTAGGAGGGAGGAGAGCAATTAGGAAAGGGGGAGTCCCAGCCCTTGAGACTATAGGAACACACATAATCTTTGGCATCAGAAATGTGGGCTCCAGTCCCTGCCTCACATGAGGTTCTGCGTGACTTGCTTGGGTCACACAGAAGCTTGGTTTCCCCATCCCATAAGGAAAAAGCCTGGAGTTGTCGTTGGAAACTTAAATCTCCTACATTCAGGGTTTGCCAAATCTTTTCTCCCTTCCTGCCTCCCGCTCATTTGAGGGCCATCTGGCACAGAATAGGCACATTTCCCACTCAAGGCCTGGGGTGATATTGAAGGTCCTTTGGCCACTTCCAGCTCACTGGCTGCCTCCTAGGACAGAGCTGCATGGGGATGATGAAAGCTGCACAGGCCTCCTCTGACCCAAGCAGGTGGGAGGGGTGTTGGGCTGAGGGTCCTCACCTGTGACAGGCCTCTGGGTAAGGAGATTGGGCAGCCCTCCCAGGTCCATGTGGATGTAGAGAGAAAAGTCCCCACCCTGCATGCTGTCCCTCCTTCGCAGCTTCCTGTCCACTCCCAATACCAGCTGCTGCCTGCCCTGGTGGTGAGTGGCAGTGAACGACACGGTCATGTGATGTCTATGTGTTCCTGTGTTCCTCCCCCAGGCCACAGAGTGGGCCTCCAGTGAGGACACACGACGCTCCTGCCAAAGCAAAGGGAAGACTGAGGTACGTGGCCTCGGCGGTCCGGGGGCCCCTCCTGGAGCTGGAAGGAGGCTTGTGGTTGTGGGGATGGAGGGGGCACTGTGCGGACATGAGGTCCCCTGCTGGAAAGGCCTAGCCAGGATAAGCCAGGGCTCCTTGGGCAGGTGGGAACACAGCCCTGCGGCCAGTTGGTCCTGAGCATCTGAGTGAGCATTGATGCAGAGAGATGGCCTTGGTGGGAGGGGCGTCCACAGATGTGACCTGGACAACAGGACAGGTGGATCTGGGGTTGAGGGGAGTGTCTGAGAATACCTGTTGGCATCCATGACTCAGTGGTGTGAGGGTGAGACACCAGCGTTGCACCTGGAGAGCTGTGCTGTCTGCTTCTTTCCTTCCTGCCTCAGGAGGAGTGTCAGAATTACGTGCGAGTCCTGATCGTCGCCGGCCGGAAGGTGTTCATGTGTGGGACCAATGCCTTTTCCCCCATGTGCACCAGCAGACAGGTGAGCAGCTCAGGGCGGGGCAGGCTGAAGGGGGCACCATGCGGGGCTTCTCCTGTCCAGGCACACAGCCTTGAAGGGGGGTTGCCAAAATTTGCAAACACCCAAAACAGAAGCATAAAAGGATGCCCAGTTAGATTTGGATTTCAGATAAATAATAAATGATATTTTAGCGTAAGCACGTTCCATGAAGTATTTGGGATAAACTTATACTAAAAAATTACTCCCTGTTCGTCTGAAATTCAAATTGAACTGGGCCTTCTGTATTTTGTCAGTCAGCCTTACCTTGGAGGGTCCTGACTGGGGCTGGAGACAGATGGGCCCACTGGGAGGACCTTTTCCTCCCTGAGGGAGGCTCCCTCAGAGGGACCCTGCGCTGGGCAGTGAGAGGACGCTGGAGGAGGGGAGAGGCCCGGAGAGACTGGGGCCCAGGAGGAAACAAAACTTGGGTGGAAAGAACAGGCAATGCCAGAGCCTCAGGGAACAGTGTCCCCTTCTCCCCATTGTCCCCAGGTGGGGAACCTCAGCCGGACGATTGAGAAGATCAATGGTGTGGCCCGCTGCCCGTACGACCCACGCCACAACTCGACAGCTGTCATCTCCTCCCAGGGGGAGCTCTACGCGGCCACGGTCATAGACTTCTCAGGTCGGGACCCTGCCATCTACCGCAGCCTGGGCAGCGGGCCACCACTTCGCACTGCCCAGTATAACTCCAAGTGGCTCAATGGTAAGGAGCCCCCAGTGCCAGGGGTGGGGACTCCCCTGGTTCTGATCCCGCCAGCCCGCCCTGAGCTCCCCCATTCATCCTCCTTCCTGTCTAACCTCTGCAAGGGCTCCCACTTGCCTCATCAACGAAGAGGTCCAGAGTAGGGCAGATGTTCATCCAAAGACCAGAGCATGCTGGAGATGGACCCCAGATGAAATCACAGGTGGTGCTCTGAGGACCCAGAACAGATGGAGGGTGGGCTATTAGGGGAGAGTGAGATAATCAGGAATTGTTTAGGAAAATAAGTTATGGATAAGAAGAAATTATGATGCCAGGTGTAGTGGCTCATGCTTGCAATCCCAACACTTTGGGAGGCTAAGGCAGGAAGATCTCTCGAGGCCAGGAGTTGGAGACCAGCCTGGGCAACATAGCAAGGTCCTATCCCTTAAAAAAGTAAAAAATAAATTAGCCTGGCGTGGTGACGCACACCTGTATTCCCAGCTACTCAGGAGACTGAGGTGGTAGGATGCCTGGAGCCTAGGAGTCTGAGACTGCAGTGAGCTATGGTCACATCCCTGAACTCTAGCCTGGGCGAAAGAGCAGGAGCCCGCCTCTTAAGAAAGAGAGAGAGGTTATGGAAGGGGCCATATGAGTTTCCTAACCCTTGGGGTTGAACCCCTGTTTTCTCACTATTAGGTTGCACAAAACTGATCCCGGTTTTTGCCATCAAAAGTGATGACGAAAATTGCAATTATTTTTGAACCAACCTAAATAGCTGTGTGTCCTTGAGCAAGCACTTAACCTCTGTGTGCCACAATGTTGTATCTGTAATATGGGGATAATCATAGGATTTACCTCATAGGTTATGTTGATCAACTGGGTTAATCCCCATAAAGTACTTAGGATATTGTCTGGCACCCAGTGAGAGGTGGGTGGTAACACGTGGCTAATATTATAGCTGTACTTGGTATTGGAGGTGTGAATAGAGTTAGTTAGTGCCCCCAAGTCACTAAGCTTGCAGGGAGAGGATATCAGGGTGCGTATCTAGGAAAACTGAAGCAGTTGAGTCCTCCCAACTCTGCCCTCTTCTTCCCTGCTGGCCTGCCCTGCCCCTTGTTCCTCTTCTGCCCACCCAGAGCCAAACTTCGTGGCAGCCTATGATATTGGGCTGTTTGCATACTTCTTCCTGCGGGAGAACGCAGTGGAGCATGACTGTGGACGCACCGTGTACTCTCGCGTGGCCCGCGTGTGCAAGAATGACGTGGGAGGCCGATTCCTGCTGGAGGACACGTGGACCACATTCATGAAGGCCCGGCTCAACTGCTCCCGTCCGGGCGAGGTCCCCTTCTACTATAACGAGCTGCAGAGTGCCTTCCACTTGCCAGAGCAGGACCTCATCTACGGAGTTTTCACCACCAACGTGTGAGTCCTGCCCTCTGCCAGCCCCTTCCCTGTGATATCAGGAGTTGGCCTGGCCTCACAGCCTGGTGGGCTTCATCTATAAAATGGGAACTGCCATGCCTCCTGCCCAGGGTCGTCTGAGGATTTTGTCTTACTGCTTCTAGAATGATAAGCACCTGTTCTTGGCTGCTGGGAAGGGCAAGCCCAGGCCAGATATGAATAAAGCGAATGGATCCGGCTGAGGTTCCATGAAGGAGGAACATGCTGGTGATCAAGGTGGAAACGCCTGCCTTGGATGAGAGGATGCAGCCATGTGGGGCAGGGAGGCAGGCAGCAGTAGCCTCAGGGAGGCTCAACAGGGATTCCCCAAGGTCCCTTCCAATGTCAGGACTATGTGATTCTGCTCAATCTAACCAGCAATCTTCTGGTATCTCTGCCATCACCTCCGATCTAGACTGTGCTGGAACACACAGGCTGGGAATGATAGTCCCTTTTGTTTCCTAGGTATGAGGAAAGGTAACCCTCACAGATCATGGGACTCTCCTCCCACCACCTTCTTCTGTATAAAAGGCTAACCCAATCAGGTGACTTTCCTATAGACCAAGCTTGTCCAGCCCACGGCCTTCCCCCTCGCCTGTGGGCTGCAGGTGGCCCTGGACAGCTTTGAATGAGGCCCAACATAAATTTGTAAACTTTCTTAAAACATTACGATTTATTTTTGCAATTTTTTTTAGCTCATCAGCTATTGTTAGTATTTAATGTCTTTTATGTGTGCCCAAGACAGTTCTTCTTCCAATTTGGTCCAGGGAAGCCAAAAGATTGGACGCCCTGATATAGACCATGATGGATGGGCGCCGAGACCAAGGAAGGCACTGGCCGTGCAGTGTTCTTCGCAGGAACAGCAGAAACCCATGAGCCATGGAGTGGTGTTTGCTCACCTTGGGCCCCGGATAGCAGCCACTATATGAGGACCGGGCTAGCTGTAGGAAGGACAGTGTGAGGGGGTGGACAGAGGTGAGAGTCAGGAGCAGGTGGAGAGGCATCAAAACTGATGCCATCAGTGTGGAATGTAAATAGTGTATTTATTGCATGCCTTCTCCATGCAGGTGCTTGTCCTGCTAGGGGTGGGGCATCAGGGAGCAAACGCAGACATGGCTCTGTCCTTAAAAGTTGAAACAGGGTGATGGATATTAAACAACAAATTTTAATCATGATAAATGCTACAAACAGAAAGGGCAGTGTGCAAAAAAGCCTCTAACAGTATAAAGGAGTGGTGATCAGGGAAGACTTCTTGTAGGAAGTGACATCTATAGGATGAGTAGGAATAAACTAAGGGAGAGGAGCATTCCAGCCCGAGGGAACATGTGCAGAAGTTTGAGGTGGGAAGGAATGTTTCAGGAGCTGAGCAGAGATCAGTGTGGCAAGAGAGTTAAGGGTGAGGAGGAGGAAGACAGGAGAGTAAAGGGGTAGGGCAGGGAGGATATGTCCCAAAGGACATTGCAGACTGCTTTAAGGGTTTTAATCTTTAAGAGCAAGGAGAAATTATTCACAGGTTTGAAGCAGGCCAGCAACCAGCTCGGAGGTGCATTTTGAAACGCTCACCACCCTGGCTGCTGTGTGGAAAATGGATTAGGAGACTAGACAGGCTGCAGGCAGGCCACTGAAGGGGGGCTGAAACCAGGCAGAAGTGGAGAGAAATGGACATATTTGGGAGAAGAACTAAACGCGAAGCTTAGAACTAGATGCATATGGTATGGTAGCATCCTCTCTGTGACCTGTTCGTGCAAGATTCATGGAAACATGCTTCTGTGACTGAAAGGGCCTCTGAACTCAGGGTGTGGCAGGCTACAGCATAAATCAGTGGTTTGGTAACCAGCTTTCGTAAATAAATAAATCAGAAAAGAATGGAATAAAATATCAGAGTCTCACATATTTAGTAAGGGTAGGTTCATAAAACTTCATTACGGATGTGTGCACACTATACTGAGTTGTAGGGTAAAATATATCTCTTACCGTGGGCCATGGTCCATGATATTTCAGCCTCCCGCTGGATAAGGGAGGGAGGAAGGCAGTCGCACAGGGAGATTCACCAGTGCGTCTTGTCAGTGGGTTGTTCCCAGGAGGTTTGCGGAGTGTGAGGACCACAGCTCCCTTTGAGATGCCCCCGTGGTGGTCCAGACTCATCACAGCTGCTTACAGAGCCTTGGGGGCTGGACATGACAGCTGGCTGTGGGGCTTCTGAGGGGGGCGCCAGGTCTTACAGGGAGAGCCTTGTCCCACCACCTCTTGTCTTTCAGAAACAGCATCGCGGCTTCTGCTGTCTGCGCCTTCAACCTCAGTGCCATCTCCCAGGCTTTCAATGGCCCATTTCGCTACCAGGAGAACCCCAGGGCTGCCTGGCTCCCCATAGCCAATCCTATCCCCAATTTCCAGGTACAGAATTTTCCTGTCTTCACACGCTGCCTTCCCCACAGACTACCAGCCACAAGCTGATTCCCAACTGCTTAGCACAGACAGACACCAGACCTGTCCCTGCCAGTCCATGCCCATTGCTGGGGTCCACCATGGTTCCCTGAGGGTATTAGCCTCTATGACTGTGAGGGAGAAGGGGAGAGTGGGTGAGTGGCAGTGCAAGGGAGCATGCTCGGAGCCATCTCTAAATGTGAGCCCACACCTCCAGGGAGGCAGGGTAGTGGACCTCAGCTCTCCACAGTGTAGAGGACCACGGAAGGGCTACACACACTGTCTGGCTGGAATTGGGGGATGTTAACTGGAACTTTCTCGCAGTGTGTTCAACATGGGTACTAATTCCTGGAAGTGGTCAGTGCTAGGAGCGGTCATTGAGTGGTCAGGGCCCAGCCATGGGTAGTACGAGCATCCCCCATCCTGTAACGGAGAAGGGGAAAGGATTAGGGGGCAGAGGAGGTTGCTGATGGTTGATTTTCATGTTCGCCCAGCTTCCTATCCGGGAGGTGGGACGCAGTTGGGAAAGACCTCAAGCTTTGCAGTCCTGCCATCCTGACCCAGATCTAGCCTGTCTCTGTGACCTTGGACAAAAAAGTCAGCCAACCTCCTTCAGTTTCTTTTTCCTATCTGGAACTCGGGATAATACCATAAGAGATAACACCTCACAGTTATGTGCGACGGTTCACAAGCCTGGAATGCAGGAGATGCTCAGTAAAAAGTGGTTGGCTTCCAGCATCGGTTTAGAAATCATAAGAACTTTGAGCTGGTAGGGACACAGGAGAGGGACAGCAGGGCTTGGCCCAAGGTAGGAGAGGGCCACCTGCAGCAACAGCGTAAAAATCACCGGACACTCACCCACACTCAAAGTATCCATTTTTAGGCAGTCCAGTCCCCTTGCTCTCCTCCGTCCTCTTCCTCACACCTGGCAGGATCCTCCTTCCCCGTCTCCCCAGCCTCCTGTTTTTAGTTCCCAAAGAAGAGACATCCCACCCTGGAAAGGGTGCAGGACGCCTAGCAGGGATGCTAGGGGTAGGGGATGCTGGAGAATCCCCGTCCGTGGCTGTGGCCGCCTGGGTTGCCAGGAGGAGGGAGCCAGCAGGGGATCGCGGCGGCCCAGGTGGCCCGGCGCGTGTAACCCAGCTCCCCGCGGCAGTGTGGCACCCTGCCTGAGACCGGTCCCAACGAGAACCTGACGGAGCGCAGCCTGCAGGACGCGCAGCGCCTCTTCCTGATGAGCGAGGCCGTGCAGCCGGTGACACCCGAGCCCTGTGTCACGCAGGACAGCGTACGCTTCTCACACCTCGTGGTGGACCTGGTGCAGGCCAAGGACACGCTCTACCACGTGCTCTACATTGGCACCGGTGAGCCGGCCCGGCCCAGCCTGGACTCCAGGTGGGGGGTAGGTTGAGGGACAGGGGCGGGGCTGCAAGCTTCCGAGGCCTTCAAGGCCACCTTGGTCTGGCTCCCCCTCTCCCCCAGAGTCGGGCACCATCCTGAAGGCGCTGTCCACGGCGAGCCGCAGCCTCCGCGGCTGCTACCTGGAGGAGCTGCACGTGCTACCCCCCGGGCGCCGCGAGCCCCTGCGCAGCTTGCGCATCCTGCACAGCGCCCGCGCGCTCTTCGTGGGGCTGAGCGACGGCGTCCTGCGAGTCCCACTGGAGAGGTGCGCCGCCTACCGCAGCCAGGGGTAAGCCGGGACAGGGGCGGCTCCCGAGGCCCGCCCTGCCGAGCACACTGCGCAGACGGCGCTTAAGAGGCGGGGGCTTTGGACCCGGGAGACCTGGGGTCGGTCCCCGCAGTCTCCACTAGTGAGTCTTAGGACGAGTCACTCGACCTCTCTGAACCTTGGTTCTCTCCTCGTAAAACATCTTGCAAGGTTTTTGTGAGGGTTAATTGGGATAATCTCCATAAAGCACTCATCAGTACCTGGGGGAAGGGTGTGCTTAGCAAATTTTGGTGTGTGGCTGTTATCCCTGCTGTCAACCGCCTAGCTAGGGCCAGTCAACCATCTCTAGCCCACTTGATTTATTCTCAGTCCCTTCAGCACAGAGAGGTCTTTATTTTTGAAGCCACAGCACTCATTGCCCAGGTGCAGATGGAGATGATGCTTTGAGTCAGCCCCACGTTTTTGCTCCTCTTCCTTCCTTCCTTCCTTGGAAGACATAGAGAGGGCTGCTGCAGGTAGGACAGAGGACAGGCACCACGTGAAGGAGTTGCCCTGGCTTCCCACTGCTTCTGCTTGGTTCTCCATCCTATAGCTTCATGTATGTGGACTCGCAGATTTGACAACTGTGGCACCAGTTTTTAAGGGGGAAACCAAAGCCTATTCCAAAGCCAAATGGAAATGTAGCCCAGATTCCTACCACCTGAGGCTCTCCCAGGCTGCATCATCTCATTTTCATGAAAATCAGAAGCTGGCATCACCACAGCCAAATGCGCTTCTGTGGCCTTTGCAACCGAGAGTTCTGGCTGTGCCATCTGTCTTCAAGATTTAGAAGACAAATGGTATCCGTGATACAGGGCTGTTCTTCAGCTCCAGCGGGGTGTGCTAGGAGCCAGGCAGAGGCCTGTGGGGCCAGGAGGAGCTGGATGATCTTGGAGAGGCAGCGGAGGAGTGGGGAGCATCAGGGCCAACTCTCTAGCTCCCTTCAGCCCCAACACAGGGCTCCATCAGTGAGACACCACACACTTACTAAGCCCTACCATGTTCAGGGCACTTTGTAAGACTGTTGGTGTGACAGGAGGCAAGGGAAAGGCCCCAAACACTGACTTCCCTCACACCTCCAGATGTCTGGTGGGAAGAGAACCTCGGCCTATATCAGGCATGTGGGGAGAGATGGTGGGGGGTGGTGGGAAGGGCTTACCTGGTGGAACCAGACACACCTTGGGCTCGATCTCAGCTCCATCATCTACCAACCGTGTGATCTTGAACGACTGAATCATTTTGAGCTTTGGCTCTCTCATCAGAAAAACAGGGAGACATTTGATGGAACAAATGATGTTTAGTGTAGGCAGAGTTGTAAAGATTGGGACTAGTATTCATAAAGTGCCCAGTCCAGTGAATCACATGATATCTTTAGTACTTTTTATCTCCTCAAATGCGTTTAGGAGCCCTCCAGCCTCCCAGGCCCTCTGGAGTCTCATTGAATATAGACAGTTCAGCTTGGCAATGAATCACAGGCTTTCACCTATGGCTTGTTCTCCAAGAGGTTGTAAATTCTTAAAAGCAAACCTAGTGTCCCAGTATTTTTTACACTCCGCCAGGGAGCTCCGCCTAGCCCAAGGCACAAAGTGGCCTTCCACACATGACTGATCCTTCAGTTGACTGATTGTTTGGCTTGAGAGGAGTTTGGTGCAGGAGAAACATGGGGAATGGGACCGGAAACTGGATTGAGGCCAGCCGACAAGGCCAAAGGAGAATTCTAACTTGAATCCTGTGGCTGTGGGCATTTAAGTGATCCTAGAGCAGTGGAGTAGAGTCATGGGTGGTGTGAAGACACCAATCAGACAGTGGTGAACAGGATTGTCACATAGCAGGTGGATGGTCCAGGTGGGCTAGTACGGCTCTAAGCCAGATCTGAAGGAACAGGGCCTACAGTGGACAGGAGGAAGGAAAGGGGCTGGGGCATTTCACCACTCACACGTTCTACAGAAGGGGGCTTGGGGGTTGTGTAGTGTGCCCACTGCACTCCTATCATGGAGCAAGACAGAACGAGGTCAGTTTAGAGTTTGGTGGTTTCATTCTATTTCGTTTCTTGACTTTGGGATAGGAAGGAGCCCTTGGTGTGTACAGTGAAAACTGCTAAAAAACGATAGGTAAATCCAAAAAGTATGAAATGCAAGGTCACGGCTGGGTGTGGTGGCTCATGCCTGTAATCCCAGCACTTAGGGAGGCCAAGGCAGGCGGATCACCTGAGGTTGGGAGTTCGAGACCAGCCTGATCAATATGGAGAAACCCCATCTCTACCAAAAATACAAAATTAGTTGGGCATGGTGGTGCATGCCTGTAATCCCAGCTACTCAGGAGGCTGAGGCAGGAGAATCCCTTGAACCCAGGAGGCAGAGGTTGCAGTGAGCAGAGATCATGCCATTGCACTCCAACCTGGGTATTAAGAGCAAAACTCTGTCTCAAAGAAAAAAAATGCAAGGTCACATTATCACAAGATTAGTAAAATGGCTAGAGCAAGTACACACAGTCACCAAGCTGTGCACTCCAGGAGTCTGGGAGCCAGCTGCCACAATTTATTAGAATTTGCACTATTGTGGCGTGTGTTGTTATAGGGTTTTACTGTGTCCTAGGATAGACATTTCATGCCTTTTTCCTCATTCCTTCCAAAGCTGGCAGGGAGATGGGGGTGAGTATGTGGAGGCCTCTTCAGGACCCCTCCTCTGCCCAGGATCCTTGTCTCCAACTGCCTCTTTTCACTCAGGAGAATCTCAGCCCCACAGGGCACCACCAAGACCTGGCCTGGCCAGAGAGAGATCACAAGGAGGAGCCTGCGGGATAAACTAATGACTGGCTCTGCAAAGCAGGTGTTTTATGCATGAACCACCCCTTTCCTCCATCCAGCATGCCTTTCACCCTGCCTTTGAGAGAGGTCCTCTACCCCATCTCATTCACAGATCTCCCCTGGCTGCCCCATGAGCGAAGGGAAGGCCCACTCTCAACTATTTTTTGCTCACAAGCTCCAGAGATACCTTTTCCACCCTGGACAGCTTCCACTGTGAGACTACTGCACCACAATGCTGGAATCTGCCCCCCTGCAACTTCTGCCATCCATCTCTGTCCCTCCTCCGAGCCCATGGAATGAACCTGTTCCTTTTAGTAATGGCTGCTTGAGACACTGCTGTTAAAAAAAAAAAAGGAAAAAGAGAGGCGAATTGATATATTATTGGTCTGATGGCTCCTTTATGAAAAGTACTCTAAACTGCCACTATTTCTACAGTCAGAGACACACTTTAAGTCTCTTATCCTTGGAGCTTTCATTTTTCTTAAGAATGCTCCCTGCTCTGTAAGCTTTGAAGTGGCCTTTGGCCAAAAGCAGAAAATATGGTTCCACTTGAGCCAAGGAGGCAGCTATCCCTTTTATTCATGAGAAGAGAGCTTGGGCACTGGCCCCGAGAAGTCTCAGGCTGCCAGGGAAGGGGAAGGGCAGGCGTGTCTATGGAGAATCTGGTACCCTCTTTCTTCCCTGGGACTTAACTGAGAGCAGGGGAAGCTGAAGGGGTGAGAGGGCCTGGAGAAAGGAGCTGGAGCCAGCATCTACTCCACGTTTTTCTTCTTTCCTATTCTGCCATGGTTTGGAAAGACAAGACACTCATCCCCTGGCTTGGGAATCTTGGCAACAGTGGCACCTGGCACAGCATTTCTCAAACATGGTACTCAGCTGAGTTACCTGAGGGTAAATACCCAGTCCTATTTCAGTCCAAAAAGCCCAAATATAGGTGGGTGGGCTTTTTGTTTGGTTTGCTTAAGCCTTTTAAAGGATGCCAAGGAGATCCTAATTTGCAGTTAAGACTGGAAACTCCTGCTGTAGAACTGGTTAGGCTCTAGATGTAAGAAGGAGCAAGAAGCAAATTACATTTCTCTAGAATCTTCTGCATTTGTCTTATATAAGCAGATTCAGGTTTTTTGCTCTTACCCATTTTCTCTGCTGGCAGATATTTGTTTTTAATGGATAGAATATTATTTATTATTATTGGTTACTAGCTATGGCTAATTCTTTTTTTTTTCCAGTTAAATTATGTCACTTATAAATGCCACATCAGCTGCCTCTAGACGTTGATACACCTTTTTGAGGGCTGAAGGGAATAAATTCAGGAGTGGGCTTTGCTGAGTTCCGATTGGTTGAATTTGCTAGCAGTCTTCTTGATCCCAATGTCAGCCAGTAAGCAGAGTCTTGAAACCACAGGTTGCTGGGACTACTGTGTACATGTGTTGCATGTAGTCCCGTGATGTCCAGTTTGATGGATTCTGCTGATAAAACACCCTCAAATCAAACCATCGACCCCAGAGGAAAATATGATCACACTTGTCCTGTACAATTCACCCAAGTTGTCCTTGAGTGAATAAACTAGAAACAGATTCCCGAGCAACAGTTGAGTATTCTGGATTCTTGGGTGGGCCAGAGTGTGCTCACCAGGCTCCCATGATTGCCTCGCTTATATGAGGCCGTGGTTTGCCCTGAGCAGTGGACAATACTATCTTCTTCACCCTCCTTTGGTGACAAGGAGAAGCCCCTCTCTCTTCTTTGTATAATTTCTCACATAGTCTCATTTTTCTCTGGGGCCTGACATCTATTGAACTCATTGAAAGTTAAGAATTCACCTGACAGGTGACTCTTGACACTCCTTGAAGCTTCAAGAGATAAGAAAAATTCTACCCTGGAGACACCAAAAGCTGCAACTTTTGGCTTTTTTTTTTTTTTTTTTTTTTCTTTTTTGGTGTATCTCTTTAGCCCCAGGCATCTTTGGCCCCTTTGTCCAATGGGAAGCTCCCTCTGCAAACTCACAGAATGGTGTGAACTCATCAGGCTCCATTTCCTTTGCAGTCCAGTACCTCCTTCTTTAAAGCCTCTTCTGTTTTCCAGCCTCCAATTTCTGAGCCCCTGTCCAGTGCTCTCTCTAGACCCTCTTCAGCAGACTGGCTCAGAAGGGGGTGGAAGCTGGGGATAGGGGCCAGAGGGATCCGAGTGTCCCCCAGGATTGGCAGTGGGCTGAGTGTTGAAGGGACCCTCCTTCTGGCACCTGGGTTGGATACTCTCTGTACTTAGCAATGGATGGCAAATCCCCATAGACTTTTTCTCCCCTTTGCAGTCCTACTAGCAGAGATTAGATTTTTCTGTTAAAAAATTACACGAGTAAATCAAAAGGAGAAAAGGAGCTCTGGATTATGAGAAGTGGAGGCATTTGGCACATGCATCGGTGTGTGAACAAGTATCATTCTGGGGGCCACTGCAGAGAGACCAGCCCTCAGGGTTGAGGAACCGGGAACTGGGATGTGGCCTCCTGCAGCTTGAGCTCATTCTCATAACGCTAAAGCACTGGACCCTGATGCCTGCCACGAAGCAGCACAAGCATGTGGGCGCCCCAGGTGACCATGGACAGTACCCAGGTGTCTGCTGATCCTGTGCTGTGTTATAGGGTTGGGCTCATATTCACTGTGTGAAATCAGACACGGCCTCCCGTGGGAAGCAGGAGTGTGAAGGGGAAAGCGTGGTTGGAAAGCTCAGGTCTGGGCCCAGCTCCACCACATATGATCTGTGTGATATCGGGAAAACTCCTTCTCCCCTCACCTTTGTACGATGAAAAGGTTGTGTAGTGGATCCCAGTGGTTCTCACCCAGGGAGCTCTTAAACACTACTTTATCCCCAGAGAGTGTGGATTGGGGTGGGCTGGAATATTGTTATGTTTTTGAAAGCTCCTCAGATGATTCTAATGTTTAGCCAGGGTTGAAAATGGCTGGACCAAACTATCTGTAAGGCTTTTTCCATCTCTAATGTTTTATGACTCTATGATCTGCTCCTGTGGCTGTGGGTGAGAAGTATAGGGTACCCATACTTGGGGAAAGCACTGCCATCTCTGTTAAATGTGCAGTCTCTGGAGGATGAGAGTTTGAGTCCTGGGTCAGGTCTCTGGGTTTCCCCCAGATAACATCGGGATAATAACAGTGCCTACATCATTGGAGTGCTGAATTTAAATTAAGTCATGCTTATAAAGTGCTTAAAATGATGCCTTACACAAAGTAAAGGCTCAATGAACTTCATTATTATCATGGAGGACAAATGGACGGAAAGTGGTGTGCAGAGGGGAGTGTCCAGGTGTGTTCTTGAGATGCAGGTGTGGCTGGGAAGCCAGTGGGCTTGAGTCCCAGGACGTCTGTCTGGCAGGGCATGCCTGGGGGCCCGGGACCCGTACTGTGGCTGGGACGGGAAGCAGCAACGTTGCAGCACGCTCGAGGACAGCTCCAACATGAGCCTCTGGATCCAGAACATCACCGCCTGCCCTGTGAGAATCCCTGTGTGCCCTCCCACCTGAGACCTCGCCTTCAATTCAGGCTATGACTCCCCACCAGTATTCTCCCAATCCCCTGAGATCCTGTGACTTCCCTGCCCTTGCCTTGGGTCATAGGGGTACTGTCCCCCATGCATGTCTGCAGGTGCGAAATGTGACACGGGATGGGGGCTTTGGCCCATGGTCACCATGGCAACCGTGTGAACACTTAGATGGGGACAACTCAGGCTCTTGCCTGTGTCGAGCCCGATCCTGTGACTCCCCTCGACCCCGCTGTGGGGGCCTTGACTGCCTGGGGCCAGCCATCCACATTGCCAACTGCTCCAGGTATGTAAGGACAGAGCTTGCATGGTGTCTGCCTTGGACCAGGGTGGGGAAAATGGGAAATGGGGCCCCCTCACTCGGGTGTTTGCACTAAGGGACAGAAACCACTTCAGGGCTGTGCTGGGGACCGGATAGGTGGCTAGTGTGAGGCAGGAAACCTGAGCCGTGAGGGAGTTTCCATGCTCGTGAGAGAGAAGTTTCTACTGCTTCATGTCTCTTGATGCAAAAAGGAATGCTGGGCAGGCATAGGGGACACTTCCAGATGAAGGTGAGTCTTAGTAGGTCTCGTCCCAAACATAAGGGACAGCATGGGATGGTGGCAAGGCAAGAAAACCTGGTGCCAACCCCGGATTGCCACTGTCTGGAGGTGTGGCCGTGGCCAGGCCACATAACCACTCTGAGCTTCTGTCAGTGAGGGTTATAGGACCCACCCAAGAGTTGTTGGGAGCATTAAACGAGATAAGCTTACACACTGCCTGGTGTCTGGGGACTCCATAAAATAACTAACCCATAATTTTAGACACTTTTTTTTTTTTTGAGACGGCATCTTATTCTGTTGCCCAGGCTGGAGTAAAGTGGTGTGATCATGGCTCACTGTAATCTCCTGCCTCAACCTCCTGATTAGCTGAGACTACAGATGCCCACACCACACCCAGCAATTTTTTTTAAATTTTTTGTAGAAACGGAGTCTTACTTTGTTGCCTAGGTTGGTCTCGAACTCCTGGCGTCAAGTGATCCTCCCACCTCAGCCTCCCAGAGCTCTGGGATTACAGGCATGAGCCACCGCACCCAGCCTTGGACACTCTTAAAACAACTATTTCATACTCATGTATTAATGTAGCCCTCACAGAAACCTCATGGGGGTAGGAATACAGTCATTATCCTTCCTTTAAAGTTAAGAGTACTATGAGGCACAGAAGGTTCTGGTAACTTGCCCAGGGTTTCACAGCCAGCAAGTGGTAGAGCCCAGATTTGAAAACTGGAGTCAGAGTAGCCACAAAGGGGTAGTGTGTGAGGCTGGAGCAAAGCATGTACAGTGTAGTACAGGGGACAGAGTGTGGTTCCAGTGCAAGGATTGGGACCAACCAGGAAGGCTGAAAGGGAAGCTGCAGAGTGGAAAGGGGACTGGGGCGTTCTTCTCTAAATAGAGTCTGCCCTTTTTCCCCTGTAAGTAGGGGCCGTGTCCTATCTCTACGTCCTTAGCCCTGAGCACAGCCTGATATATGGAAGAAGGCTCTCAATACATGGCTGAAGGAAGAATGAATGAACGGATGGATGAGCGAGTCTGCCTGAGATGACCTGTTTAGGAGAAGATATTTCTATGTCACTGTCCAGCCCTTTCTGACAGCAATAGAAAATCCATCGGCCCAGATACAGACTAGATCTAAAAAGCTAGGGCTCAGAGGGGCATCTGTGTCTGTCCCCTCTCACCCCAACAGGAACGGGGCGTGGACCCCGTGGTCATCGTGGGCGCTGTGCAGCACGTCCTGTGGCATCGGCTTCCAGGTCCGCCAGCGAAGTTGCAGCAACCCTGCTCCCCGCCACGGGGGCCGCATCTGCGTGGGCAAGAGCCGGGAGGAGCGGTGAGGGAGACAGGCTTGTCCTGAGGGCCCAGACTTTCGTGGCCCCCCAGAAAGTGGCCTGGGTTCTCCTCGTGATCCCGGGGACTCTCGTCCTTTCCACTCTTGCACTCCCAGGGACCTCTTGTCAGGGAAGGGGGTCCCCCTCCCTAGATTGGCGCCTCTTCCCCACCCCAGGTTCTGTAACGAGAACACACCTTGCCCGGCGCCCATCTTCTGGGCTTCCTGGGGCTCCTGGAGCAAGTGCAGCAGCAACTGTGGAGGCGGCGTGCAGTCGCGGCGTCGGGCCTGCGAGAACGGCAACTCTTGCCTGGGCTGCGGTGTGGTGAGGGCCGGGGCCGGGGGCCGGGGGGCGGCGTGGGGGACGTGGGGGGGCTCGAGCCAAGGAGAGGGAGTGTCCGGAGGCCGCGGAGCTCTAAAGCCGCCGCCACCCGCAGGAATTCAAGACCTGCAACCCGGAGGGCTGCCCGGAGGTGCGGCGCAACACGCCCTGGACGCCGTGGCTGCCGGTGAACGTGACGCAGGGCGGGGCGCGGCAGGAGCAGAGGTTCCGCTTCACGTGCCGCGCGCCCCTGGCCGACCCGCACGGCCTGCAGTTCGGCAGGAGAAGGACCGAGACGAGGACCTGCCCCGCGGACGGCTCAGGAGCCTGCGACACCGACGGTACCGCCCCGCGCCCCCCCTTCCTCCCTCCTAGCCCCGGAGCGGTGGGGGCGGGGGCGGGAGCGCCAGGGGAAGCCCGGGGTCGGGGTCTGGGTGTCCGGGCGCCCCGTCGCTGAGGCTGCGCCCCTCCGCAGCCCTGGTGGGGGATCTCCTGCGCAGCGGGAGCCCCTCTCCGCACACGGTGAGCGGGGGCTGGGCCGCCTGGGGCCCGTGGTCGTCCTGCTCCCGGGACTGCGAGCTGGGATTCCGCGTCCGCAAGAGAACGTGCACGAGCCCGGAGCCCCGCAACGGAGGCCTGCCCTGCGTGGGCGACGCTGCGGAGTACCAGGACTGCAACCCCCAGGCCTGCCCAGGTAACCCTGCACGGAAGGAATCCTTGGCCCAGGGAAACCCTGTCATCCTGGAGACACCGCCCCCCCGCCACGCAAGGCCAACCCAGGAACTCCAACGCCCAAGTGACCCCTTCTCCCTGCCAACTCTGTGCCAGGGACCCCCAGAGCAAATTTCTGCCCCGGCCACGGATGCAATGGCTACTCCCGTGGAGTAGGGCCTCAACTTATCCTCCCTGTCCCCTTTTTTCACCTTTCTTAATGAGTTAGGTAAGACGCTTGGTTGGAGGTGGAGTTGATTTCTCTCCCTCATAATGTCTCTGCTGCTGCCTGCGTTTCCCCGCCTGCCCCATGGGGCGGGGGGACACTCCCTATCAGTGGACTGTTGGGTGGCAGGTGGATGGGGCGGATGTTGAGGTCACTGTGGCTCAGGGCAGAGTAACCTGGCCTGGAATGGGGTGGAAGACCGTCTTGGGCCCTGCCTGCCCCTGCAGCCCCTCACACACCCGTCCCCTTGCAGTTCGGGGTGCTTGGTCCTGCTGGACCTCATGGTCCCCATGCTCCGCTTCCTGTGGTGGGGGTCACTATCAACGCACACGCTCTTGCACCAGCCCTGCACCCTCCCCAGGTGAGGACATCTGTCTCGGGCTGCACACGGAGGAGGCACTGTGTGCCACACAAGCCTGCCCAGGTAGGAGGCACATCCCACCAGGGCTGGGAAGCACCGTGGAGCCCTCTGATCCCCACCAGGGGGTCCCGTGGCAGTTCACCTCATCCCACCCACAACCCCCAGAAGGCTGGTCGCCCTGGTCTGAATGGAGTGCGTGCACTGAGGACGGAGCCCAGAGCCGAAGCCGCCACTGTGAGGAGCTCCTCCCAGGGCCCAGCACCTGTGCTGGAAACAGCAGCCAGAGCCGTCCCTGCCTTTACAGTGAGATTCCTGGTAGGTCTCCCTGCCAGCACCTGCACAGCAGCCCTTCCCAGCCTGCACTCCCAGCCTCCTTCACCTGCTGAAGCTTGTGTCCTGGTGGGGAGAGGAGAAGGGGGAGCACAGGATGAAACATGGAGATGGGAAGGAGATACCAAAAGAGAACTTCCATATTTGCCTCCATGCACACATCTGATGTTTGGGCCCTCCTCATCCGGTGGATGGGCCAGCCCTTCTCAGAGGTGGGCTCTGGGGAGAGAGGGAGGGAAATGAAGGCCCCATTCCCAGTCCTACCACTGAGCATTGACTTAAGGGTCCTCCCAGGGTTGCGCCTACCCTGCAGAGCCCCCCTCCTCTCGTCTCCGCCCCTGACACCCTGTCCACTGGTCTTCCTGCAGTCATCCTGCCAGCCTCCAGCATGGAGGAGGCCACCAGCTGCACAGGTAAAAGAAACCGGCCCTACCTCATGCTGCGGTCCTCCCACCCCTCCTGCACCCCACTCAAAGTCCGGACTCTTTCCACATCCTGCTCCCGACAGCCAAGCTTTGTTGGGGTCCCCATGGCTTTGAGATGGTGTGTAGGGTGGTCTGTGAAGTTCCCTCCATCCCCCAGCTAGGAGGCCATTCTCAGTCTGTACCCAAGGAAGAGCATTCAACTCCAGACCCTCTGGTTGAGCCACAGGGTGCCTTGTGAAAGAGGACCCCAGTGACAGTCTCCCCAGCCTCCCCATCTCCTTTGGCTCTGGCCTCAGAGCCTCCTGTTGCTCTTTCTGCTCCCAGGGAGGCAGGCAGGGGTCTGTCCTCTTCACAGTGGCCCTTATCTTACTACCTGCCTCTCTTCCTCCAGGGTTCAATCTCATCCACCTGGTGGCCACAGGCGTCTCCTGCTTTTTGGGCTCTGGACTCCTGACCCTGGCAGTGTACCTTTCTTGCCAGCACTGCCAGCGTCAGTCCCAGGAGTCCACACTGGTCCATCCTGCCACCCCCAACCACTTGCACTACAAGGGTGGGGGCACCCCGAAGAATGAAAAGTACACACCCATGGAGTTCAAGGTGGGAGCCTTTGTGTAGAAGCAGAGGGCAGGGTGGGAGGGCAGGGTGAAGAGTGCAGGGGTTCTGGCCCTCAGCTGAGTGGAACCGGGCAGTGGTGGTGTGAACAGAGCACTGGATCCGTAGTCTGAGTGTTCTTTCGCTGGCCAGCTTCTAGACTCCTTGCCCTGGCCTATTCCCTTATTCTGTCTGTTCCCTCACCCCTTTCTCTGGTTCCTTCATCCTCTCACAGACCCTGAATAAGAATAACTTGATCCCTGATGACAGAGCCAACTTCTACCCATTGCAGCAGACCAATGTGTACACGACTACCTACTACCCAAGCCCCCTGAACAAACACAGCTTCCGGCCCGAGGCCTCACCTGGACAACGGTGCTTCCCCAACAGCTGATACTGCCGTCCTGGGGACTTGAGCTCCTTGCCTTCCTAAGGCACAGAGCAGGTGGAGATGGGACAGTGGAACCAGTTTGGTTTTCTCCCTCTGCACTAGGCCAAGAACTTGCTGCCTTGACTGTGGGGGTCCCATCCGGCTTCAGAGAGCTCTGGCTGGCATTGACCATGGGGGAGAAGGCTGGCTTCAGGCTGGCACATGGCTGCAGGTCCAGTTCTGCCCAGGTCTCTCATGGCCACCTTGCAACCCACTGTCATGCTGACCCTCCCCTGCTGTGTCCGCATTGTGGACCTACTGGGCATGTGAGGAACTGGAGAATGGAGATGGCAAGAGGACAGGCTTTTAGGTTTGGGTTGGAAACAACTTCCTGTGGCCCCCACAAGCTGAGTCTGACCTTCTCCAGCTGGCCCCCAAAAAGACCTGTGCTCCATTCTGATTATCTCTGAAAGTAATCAATCAAGTGGCCCCAGTAGCTCTGGATTTTCTACCAGGGCGGGGCCATTGTGGTGCTGCCCCAGTGGGGACCAAGGCCAGCACAGGTTGTCCACCTCTGCCTAGCCATCTATACTCTACCCAGGGCATCCCTCTGGTCAGAGGCAGTGAGGACTGGGAACTGGAGGCTGATCTGTGCTTAGAAGTCCTTTAATCTGGGCTGGTACAGACAGGCCTCAGCCTTGCCCTCAATGCATGAAAGGTGGCCCAGGAGAAAGAGAAGCTCAATGCCATAGGAGGCGGAAGTCTGGCCTCTGTGCCTGTATGGAGACTATCTTCCAGTTGCTGCTCAACAGAGTTGTTGGCTGAGACCTGCTTGGGAGTCTCTGCTGGCCCTTCATCTGTTCAGGAACACACACACACACACACACACACACACACACACACACACTCTCTCTCTCTCTCAATTTGCTACAGCAACAAAAAAGATGTTGGGCTGTGGCATTATTAATTAAAGATGATATCCAGTCTCCAAATGTCTCTGTATCTGTGCGTGGGCTCCCCTTGCATCATCTAGGCAATCTGAGCAACGCACCAGGGTGGCAGATGGTCTTCTCAAGGCAGAGGAAATGCCCCAAGTAGCTGTACCTTTAGTAGACAGTATCTTTCCATTTGTGGAATGGAAATACACATGCAGTGTACACATACATTGCCCTACACCCTTTTTGGAAAAAACGGTGGGGATAAGCAAATTCACAAGTGGGGACCTAAGGTACACCAAAGGCAACAAAACAAGAGATTTCTGCCTGCTTCTTTAGCATCTCTTCCAGGCAACAGCTCCAGGGTGTGAGTCCAGCGGGAGAGTGTTGGTGAGAATTATTTTATGAGATATTTACACTGCTGAGTTTAATAAAATCAAAATTGAGAAACAGACAAATCTGTGAGGTGGGAGAAGCTTAATATAGTTTTTGCTGGATTAAATAAAGATAACCTCAAAGCCTCAGCCCACCAAATCAATGCTGCCATTTTGGATGAGATTGACGGACATGTTAAATTTAGAGAGCAATTTCCTGACTTAATTGGCTGGATCAATTCTCCTAGGATTCCCAGCAGAATCTAATTGTAGGTCAGGCTGTAAAACCTGCCATCCTAGTGGTAGAAGAGGAGGAGGCTCTTGGGGAGTGGAGGGAGGAGTGCTTGAAGCTTAAAGTTTCCTAGAAGGAAGGAGGAGGAAATAACATGCCTGAAATAACAGCACAGTGGAGCCCCATCCAAAAGCTGAGGGAGAATGTGAAAACTTGCAGCTTTGGGATTCCTGACTGGTTCCTCTTAGCCCCATGAATCCTGAACTCATGGGGGCCTGCAGGGCATTTTATTTATTTATTTATTTTTACATATTTATTTTTGGGACAGAGTCTTGCTCTGTCCCTCAGACTAGAGCTCAGTGGCTTGATCTCAGCTCACTGCAACCTCTGCCTCCCAGGCTCAAGTGATCCTCCCACCTCAGCCCCTTTTTTTTTTTTTTGAAGAGATGAGGTTCCACCATGTTGCCCAGGCTGGTCTCAAACCCCTGGACTCATGCAATCTGCCCCCCTCAGCCTCCCAAAGTGTTGGAATTACAGGCATGAGCCACCATGCCCAACCAGCAGCGCAGTTTAGATTCTGGGGACTTAGAGTCCCTTGAACCTGAGGGTCACTGAAGTTCAACAGTGCTCTAGGGTCCAGGATGCCTACTTCAGAAGGGCCCCTCATGGTGTGTTCAAGTGGAGGGACTAGGCAGGTCCGTAGGAAGTGGTCATGGAGAATTCCCAAGCAATTCCCACCCACTGTTGACTGCAGTGGCATCAGCAGAATGCAAATCCTTGAGTGCCAGGTCAAAACACACACACACACACACACACACACACACACACACACTGAATTCTCTTTACAAAAATGTGGCTTTGGAGGCATGACCATGCAGAATGCATGAATGATCCACACTGCTCGCAGATGAGCTGGCAAAGTTGGTAAGGGCTATTCAGTAAACAGCCCTGGCCCAGCGGTGAGGAACCCCAGGATGTGCTCCCTGACAAGGAGGGTGTGGGAATCTCTGACAGATGTCAGGGAGCTGAGGCATGAAGGGCAAGGGGTTCTTCCTTGGCCCAGCTGGCTCAGCAGGAGTAAGGAAGATGCAGGAGTGGGTGCTCCAGGCTTTTTTGCATCCTTTTGTGTATAAATGACTTGTTGAGTGTGTGTGCATTTTCTTATTAAAGTCATACATGTTCATTGCAGAAAATTTAAAGGATAGAGAAAACCAAAAAGAGAATCACAGTTTTACTAAAAACCAGGGCAGAGACTTAGGGATTTTAAATGGTGGCATAAAGACATTTATCCCCCTTTCTCTCAGAATCACCCCCCAAAAAATATAATGAAAAACAAAAACTCTGTCACTATTTTCAGTAAATCTAGGAGGTATGTATAATCCCAAATCATGATCCATGAAGACAGAAAGAAGATGGAGGAACCAGGCATCCGTAGAGTGGATGTGGACCAAACAAGCATCCAAGTAATTTCAGAAAGAACTGGATACTGGAGAAACCAGGAATGAGGAAGGTGGGGTTAAGGTGGGGACTAAAGAGAGGGATTAGTGGTAAATCTGTGTGTAAGGTTCAGCTAGACTTTCAAATTTTCTTCACTCTCCACCCTTACAGCCTGTCGCCACTCCTCTGTCTCCACAGGGGGCAATAAGTGTGTTCCCTTAAGACAATAAACCAGAGAAACCCTGGATTGGGGACAGCAGGCCCAGAGGTGGGTGTGTGGTGAGGGGTTGTCTGGACAGCCTCCGGTTGTCAGTGGGATTCAGCCATTGCCTTTCCTAAGCTAACTCCAAGACTCTGACAACCAGGCTTTTCCTCCCCCTCCTCTCCTTTCTCCTCCTCTTTTTCTTCCTTCTTCTCTTTTTCTTCCTCCTCCTCCCCGGGCAGAAGACTAGAACATAATCTTTTGAAGAAACAAACTAACCCTACAAATTCTGAAATAAGCCAGTTGGTCATCCATGCTATAGTCCTACAGCAAAGTACACTCATTTACAAGCAGTGCCCTGTACACAGAGCTTGTGTTTAGTTTTTAGTGAATCCACATTGCTTGCAGATGAGCTGGCATAGTAAGCAAAGTCTATTTGGTAACCAGCCCGGGCCCATAGGTTAGGAACCTCAGCATGTACTCCCTGATAAGGAGGGTAATATGGATGGGCATATAAGGATCACAGACAGCAGAGGAAAATGTCCAACATGAAAGAGACATAAAAACAAAGAGATAAAGTGGAACTCAGTGAAACAACAGAGACAATACAGAGAGAACACTTCAAAGACACCATATTCCTCAGAAATAAGTGAAGATACTATATGAAATAAGCACAGGATGCAATTTTTTAAAGAACATATTTAATTCATAGAAATTACAAAATATGACAGCAAAAAAATTAGCTAAAGGGTTTAAACAGACAATAAATTTCCCAGAAACCTGAACAAAAAGACAAAGAGATAGAAAATAAGAGGGGATGCTCTGGTTTTTCTCCAGAATGAATAAATATTTTTCAGAATGAATAAATATTTTCCTTTTACTAAAAAGAAAAAAGAAAAGAAAAGAGGGAAAAGATAAGAAAATGAGAGGATCAGTCCAGAAGGTCTAACAGCTCATGAGAAAACTCATAGGAGAAATATAAAAGAAAGAGTACAGGAAAATTTACCAGGACCAAAGAAGGCGGTCTCCAGATAAAAGAGCCCACTCAGTACCTACCACAATGGATGAAAAAAATTTTCCCCTGAGTCATATGACTTTTCAAAACACTAGGCTCAAAAAGAGCATTTCAACAATAGACCAAAAAAAAATAGGAATATGAATGGTGTAATGTCTCTTACTAACAAAATTTTAAAGCTAGAATACAATGAAAATTGTACTTAAAATTTTTTGAGTAAAAACGGTGGTCAGTTGTGAATTTTATACCCAGCCAAACTATGAGTCAATCATATGAGAATAAAGACATTTGGACATGCAGAGTCTCAAAGAATATATCTCACATGTGCCTTGTTTTCACTAAAACAAGAAAGTAAAGAAAATGTGCATCCAGAAGAAAGGGGACCTAATACAGGAAGGGGGCGAAGAGGGGCTGAAGCCAGGAAGCAGTCCTAGTGGGCAACCAATCCAGATGGGTATTGGAGGATAGAATGCATCCAGCAGGATCCAGGAGAAAATGGAACTGATAATTATGTGGCAGGTTTGTATGGAAAGTAGAATGAAGATTTATTTTATAAAACTACTGGGGGTAGTTTGTAGAAAGACTTAAATTTGCATTCAAATAAAACTAAGCAAATAAGAAGCTTTTCGGTTCTTGTTGCATAGTGTAAGCTTTTTTTCTTTTTTGTAAAATAAAACACAGATTTAGAAAATCATAAAAAAGCAAGTATAGCTTAGTGAATGTAGGGCAAACACCTTTGTAACAACCATCTAGGTCAAGAAATAGAACTTTAACAGCCAGCCCAGAATCCCTTTCTTTTTCCCATCCCTGTTACATCCCCTTCCCTCCAAAAATAAGATCATTATTGGCACCAGGAAAAGAAAAAAACAGAGCACAAGGAAGGGAAATGAAGTCTTTGTTTGCCACTTGGTTCAACCATAAGCATAGTGATAATAATCATAGTAATTGAAACACTGCGTGGGACTTAATCATAACTTTTTAATATAAATTATAATTTTTTAATTTTTTTAGAAAAAGAGAGAAAAGGAGAAAGAAAGAAACAGCAAAAGAAAGAAAAAAAGAATGAAGGAGAGAAAGAAAGAGGAAGAGAAAGAGGGAGAGAGAATGGGATTCTTGTTTTATTGCCCAGGCTAGAATGCAGTCTAAAAATGGGTATTAAAAACCTCTTTTATGCCAATAATTGTGCTTAACAATGGAGACAGGAAGGAATAAGGGATGAAAATAACAAATAAGCAGACAACCAATATTTTATTTAAACCTGTGAGATGCT